>CAEFZX010025615.1:0-119915 GCA_903066825.1 Alfaro cultratus
ATGACTGTTGCTCATGGGGAGAAACATTTCAGAATCTAAAACCAATAGAAAAACTTTAAACAACCTACTTGCATACTATATGTGGACTGTTGCATGTAAAATTCATGAGCAGTAAATATTGTGCTAGTATCAGTATAAATTATAACAGCAGCTGCATGGGGGGCCCAATCTAATTTTTTGTCATGGGGCCCAAGATTCCTGGCAGCGCCCCTGGGTTCCATACAAAAGAGACACAAAGAGGGACAGTGGAAAATTAAACCCAGATTATCAGCATTTTGCAGCAAAAATGAGAAAATGCTCTAAGCAAAAACAAAGATGCCTTTTGCATAAAGCAGAGTAATTTTTATGATCAAGATGAACCACTTGTGTCTTGTAGAAAAGTATGTACTGCAGAACAATGATTGCACATTTTCTTTCTTTCTCTTTCTCTCCCAACACAAAGATACTTTTTCCTCTGCTCATTTATTTGTTTAGCAGGTAAGGGTGGGCGTGTGTGAGTGTAGTTAGGATACTGAAGTGTTGCCACACCAAATTCCCTCAGGTGTTGGGGCTCCCACGCAGTCATGCTAAAGAGGAGAGTTATGACAAATTAAATGTTGGCAAAGTTTTGATTTGCTGACATCTAGGAATGCAGGGCAAAGCTTTCCGGCTTGTGTACTGAGTTTTTTCTGCAGTCATTGTGAAACCGAACACAATGACTGGGTTTGTCTTTATTTGTATGCATCTCTACCCCCATCTCAATCCATTCGTACTGTCACACGAATCAGTAACTGTAATCTATCCATGCATTTGTGAATAAATAAGACTTTTTCTAGTTCTAGAGTTTACAGTGTCTTACACCCCCGCTTTGTGTAGTTAGAACAAAGAACAAACTTGCATTGAAGATTAAGCCTTTGCACGTTTACAAATTTAGCTTTTTTGACGTCTTTCTTCTTATTACTGATCCATTAAGTTCATATTTGTGGGTTGGATTGTAATTGTGCACAGTTTGAATCCTGAAATATTGTTTTAGAACCTAACCCAACTTTAAACTCCACCTGTCTACTGTGCTACTTTGTCTTCATGATGCTGTTTGTTCACTAAAGAACAGAGAAACTGGAGTTATAATGAGATTAAATTAAAGAGATGGATATAATAATAGACCAATTATGTGACTTCTGAAGGCAGATGGATAATATGGAGGATCAAAACTAAGATAATAAGAAATAAAAGCATAAATATATATTTATTTTTCCCTTGTCCTTACACATTTATTGTCATCAAGAAATGTATATGTTTTGTTTTTCCTTTCCTTTGTACATGTGCTGTCATCAAACAATTTATATTAATTTTACTTTTCCTTATATGTGTGTTTTCGTCAAGAAATGCATATATATTTTTTTTCATTTCCCTTAAACGTGCGATTTTTGTCTAGAAAGGTAGATATTTTGTTTTGTCTTTTCCTTATACAAGCCCTCCTTCTTTTGTCATTGCCTCCTCTCCTTTTTCTGTTTCTCCTTTTTTAACTTCTCTGTGTGCATCGTTATGTTAATGAGGAGAGCCGCCGTCTATGTCCAGCTCCTCTACTAGAGCTTTGGAACCAACGTCTCTGTGTAAGACGCTGTGGGGCGTTTACGTCTCACTCAGTTGCTCGGTGCCATCTTTAAAAAAGCTATAGTATTTGCTTTTATTCTGTTTTTACTCTATATATATTTTTTTTATTTTTGGACAAAATAATGTTCTTCGCAAGGATCAATAAAGTAATCTTGAGTCTTGAATAACTCAGGGAATGTTTTATTGTGCACTAAATATGTTCTGTAACTTTAAAAACCTTCCTCTTTCATTCCAAGTATGCAAATTTAAAACCAAGGTGTCACATTCACTTTAATTATAGGCTAAACCCAATAATCCAACAGAGGCGGATATTTTGCCTAAACATAGACCTGCTTGTTTCATCAGTAAAACGGATTAAATGGTGGTTTTAATTTACTATCTTCACCTCAGTGAGGATTGTTTGGAATAGAATTTAAGAAACAACAACAAAAAATAGGTTAACTTAGAAAAACATCCTATTTTTCCCCCCCAATTACCAGTTCACAAAACAGAAAAAATGAAAGAAACCAAAACCAGAGTAGAGGTGAAAAATGATACTGAAAAACTATTAACATGTAAAAGCCAGGCTCCTTCCCTTCGTTTCCTTCTCTCAGTCATTATCAAACCGTTCACACTTAACTGATTCCCAATCTCTATTTTTCAGATTCACCTAATGAGATGCAAGACCCTCCCACCTCAGATTGTTATGCAAAATAACCTGCTAGCTGCAGCGCTCTCATGTGCAAGCATGCAGGTCCCCCCCTCCACCTGTCCTATCAGACACCTGTTGCAGAGCTCTCAGCCAATCAGACGAGAGAAGCAGACTCTGTTCTGGCATGACATAAAACTGGGCCTCCTTCAGAGAAATCACTGCAGTTGACTAATCCGTGTCTGATCTTCTCAGCTAGACTGACACAGAGAGAAGAGTTCATACATACATACATACAGTGAATACATAAAGGAGCCTGTTCAGATTAACTGGTACGGGAGAGATGACCAAAGAGACTGAGTGAGTTTTCTTTTTTAAATATTTTGCCTTAAAATGTTAATGTATAAAACTGTACTTATAAGTAGAAGTATAGTAGTGCTGTAAATGGTTTGTGTATAATTTCCTTTTTATTTTAATTTATTTTATTTTTTACAATGGGACCCCTATGTGAAAATCTCTGCTGCTTTTTAAGTGGGATTTCTACAGGGAAAATTGATACGGACAAGTTGTATTAAAAGCGCAGAGGATGACACACACTTTCTGGATCCAAGGCTGCAGTGGGTCTGTTTCAGCTTGTGTTGTCGCTAACCTAGGGGCCACGGAGCACAAAGGGATTGTGGGAAACGAGAATCTCCTCTGGAGGTGTTGGAGCGCAATGACAGCATGCGATGCATTGAGTTACATGGTGGTGAAACGTTAGACAGGAGCCCACCTTATCTGAAATAAAGTCCTGGTTTCTGGGTGAAATGCAGAATAAGTCTAAGCGGGAAAGTTTATTTTATCTGTTGCATCTCTGAGCATTTGGAAGAGTTTTTAATCCAAGTTGGGGAGAAATTTAAGTTAAAAAGTCCAGTTTCCAAACTTGGAATTTAGCTGGGAGTCACAACATACATGGGATTTCTTCTCCCTGTGGTCTGACTCAGATGTAGCTGTGAATAGCTGTGGTCTCGTGTGTCTGTCGGCACATTTTATTAACTGTTTATCCAGGCTAAACTGCTGCTGTTTGTTCATTAGTGCCTCCAGACTCACACTAAAGAAGGGGAGGGCAGGGGGGCTTATCCTGGCAGGGTGGCTGTTTACAATCCAATGTCACTGTGAGTCTTTCTGAACAAGTCATATCCTCACAATCCCAGCCTTTAGTTATTTTACAACTGAGATGGAAAAGCAGAGCTAGCTTCTTGGTTGTAGATGCTGGCTTCTTTTTAGCAGAAGAAAAATCGGATTGCATTTGTGCAAATAAGGAGGTTTATATAGGACTTAAGCATGCGGTTGCTCCCCTGTTCACGCTTGAAACCACAAAGCGCTACACCTGCGTATGTGCGTGCTTGTTTATGTGTTGTTGAACCCTTTTGACACTGCGGCTCCTGAGGGATCTTACTCAGCTCTGTGGTTTTGCAATCGAAACCCTCCATGCTACAGGGCAAGTATGTACAGTGCTCCAAGGTTCAGGAACCTCCGCAGCTCATCTCCAGCTCACTACGACTCTGTCAAAGCCTCTCAGTCCAAGAAAATATATGACTTTTTATGTCGTTTTGTTCAAATAAATCAATCTAAACTCTTTGATTCCTGCTGCAGGACTCTGGGACTGGTCTTTCAGAGCGAGAACTTCAGCTATAACCATTGTACAAACTACATAATGGACTCCTGGGCCTACCTGGACACCCCCAACCCGGAGCAGAAGCTTAGACTCAACCCTGGAGAAACCATGACAGCCTTAACAATGCTTCAGGAACAGTGCAGGGTAAAAAAAGTTAAAATTTTCACTCCTTAATAAATTAATTTCTTGTTTATTTTGATGTTTGATTTAATGTTTTCGAATTTTGTTCTTTTCCACAACTAGAAAGAGCAGAAAGCTGCTGCCTTCAACCGCAACAACATCTGCAAGCCAACAGAGAGGTCAGTTGAATTTTACAGAATTCCCAAATTTCCCCTCAGAATTCCCTACAAGTCACAATTAAATCATAGAAAAAATACATTGACTGTAAGAAACTTGAGAAAGACATGTTCTTCGTGTCATGTTCAGAAATTTAATCCCTGTTTTTATTCTCTTCTCACTTGATGAAACTTATGACGGTCATAATTCATAAAGGAAAAATGGCAGGGCTTTAGGAGGTCATAAACTCATGAGTGGGTAATCGCGTAGCCAAACAGAGCTGGAGGGATTATTGTCTCCAGCCCTTCCATTCACAGACGCTTTCTCCATCAGCGTCTCCCTTTCTGACAGTTTCACAACAGGTTGCTGCTGCTCCTTATTCCTCCTGAGGTGGCTGAGAAAAGGCCACTGCCTTTGCGCAGTGTTGTCCCCTCAAACGTTTTCAATAGAGAAATGCAAACACAGGGCCGGGGAAAGAAGGCCCGGATTAAGAAACAAATAGTTCCCACCCAGACGCAAAGCCTGCTGTTCTGCAGGAAGCTTTTGGCGCTTTAGCTGCTGCACGCGTCGCCATCTTCAGTCGCATTCAGTGGTGCTTTTTGATGTAGGAGATGTGGCTCTCCACCCAGGGCTTTATGCTAACGGGGGGTGGCAAAGGTTTTGTCAGTTCAAGGCTTCTTTAAATTATTTGTATTTCCAGCTAAGTGGAAGTGCAACCCTTCCAAGCAAATGTAAAAAAAAATATGGACCACTGCCGGCTAACAGTGCTGAAGTTTATATTTTGCACTAAATCTGAAATTTATTTGGCAGAAATAGAGCCCAATAATTAACATTTCTGTTAAAAAAGGCAATTTTTCATCTGTTGCCCAGAACAATGAGTAATTTATCTAGCTAAAAACAATCAGGTTATACAAAACAAGGTTAAAATGATGAAGCTAGACAAATATTAAACATTAAATACAAAACGAACGAAAATACAACAAAATTATTGTAAAAAGTATAACCAATTATTCATATAATACTTCATCAAGATGGCAAACCACAAGTTGTCGCATGGTAAATTAAATAAACTTAACTAAATATCTTTAGTTAAGTTGAGAATAGATTATTCTCTAATGAACAGCAATTTATGAAACTTTAAATGTATTGATAAAAAATTATTTTTTGACACTAAATTGTGAAAAACTTCCCCATTTAGACAAAACTGGATCAAGTTATTGTGCAATTTGTAAAACCTTTACTGTGTGAAAACAAAAACAATTAGTTAAAATCCCTTCTCATTTCTTTGACCTCAGTATTTCGTATTATGCTTATATATATATTTATATGTTTAGCTCACGTAACCATAGTTGCTAGATTCTCTGTTGAACTTTTGCTTCTTTCTGACCCGGCAGGACTCTGACCAACGTCAACGACCCGGTTTTTAAGATCCTCTCCGAGATCGGTCCCACCTCCCACCCTCAGGAGGTTCTGGGACTGAAGCAGATCTCCTCCCAGCCCATCATTTCCGCTCCCGGCTCCTCAGACACGTACGCCACCCTGAGCAGCGTCGTCGCAGACACGTACGACAAGCATGAGCTCAACAACATCTTAGACCTGATGCAGAAGTGGCCAGACAACACTGTGTTCGCTGACCCCAGCGCTGAGGTAAGCCCGCCACCATTGTCTGAAAGCTGAATGTTTGTTGTACATTTAAGTGTTTTTACTAACATATCTGCGCTGTGTGGGGTTCAGACTCTTCCCTATAGCGATCCGTTTCCTGAAAGCCACCCCAGCCCCGTCTACTCGGGCTCGTACGCCAGCTCCTCTCCGGAGAGGCCCAGGAACGACTTCCAGTTTGCCCTCGGATCTCCTGCTGCATTGCCTCACAAGTCCAGCGAGTTGCCGATGGTTTACCTGAACAAAGGCCAGTTCTACCCCATCACTCTGCAGGGAGTCGACAGCAGTGCCTGCCTCACCACCACCAAAGTCAAGGTGAGTGAGTCATTGTATTAAAAAAACCTCCTTGAAGTTTTGTTCAGCTTTATGTAAAGATATTAGGAACTACTGTGGTATTTTTTCCCTAAGGGTTTGAGGAGCAGGTATTCTTATTTTATTTCTGTCGCCAAACGAGCCCTTCCCAAATGTTTGTCCCTCCCTGGAAGCCAGCTCCGTCAGTGACTAATGCCCTGCTGAAAGCCTGCGGACAGGGCTTGTGCCATACAATTTGTTTCTATGGCAGTTAAATGGGGCTAGAGTGGAGGACAGCTCAGCTTGGCTGTGTTAATAAAAAGACAGAACAAGGAGGGGAGAAGGTGTGGTGTTCTCACTGCTCTTTTGTTTGTCAGGAAAATCAGAGGAGAAAAGAAGGATTTCCCGTCATGAATGAAACGTATTGTTGTTCAGTAAAAACAGAGATGCTCATTTGAAAAATGTGGCCTACTCACTGCCATTGACCTTTCTGTTTTCTCCTCTCCAGACGGTGGTGATGGCTGTGTTTGAGAACGACAAGAGCCCAGAAATGCAGCTCCGCTTCTGGAACCACTGGCACGCGCGTCAGCCAACTGTCAAGCAGAGGGTTATTGACATCGGTATGTTTTTTTTTACAGACGCAAAAACATGAATGCGTGATCAGTCTGTGCATGTTTCTGGTTTCTGACCTTTCCCCTCAAAAACAAGCAACAACAACCAAAATAAAAAAGTAAAGTTATAAATCACTTTCACATTTTTTGGGTCAAAAATATGCTTTCTTTCCCTGTTGAAAAAATAAGTGGCAAAGAGAAAGTGTGCAAATTCTGTAACAATTATGCACTTTGACCTATAGGGGAGCTATTTACACTATATTTTCTTCTTTGCTAGCAGTTTTCTTTTTACATATCGTCACCTAAAATAAAAGTCATTTTTTACTTTTTTTTATTTTTATTTTTTGCCTAATTCATCGTTTGGCAAAAAATGACTCAGGCCTTTATTTTAGGAAGGTGACGATATGTGAAATAAAACTGCTAGCTAAGAAAAAATAGTGTAAATTGTTCCGCCTGTAGGTAAGTCATTATTTGGAAATATGATGTGAGTGATTTATGACACACAAAAACAGGAAAGCGCAAACATCTGTGCATGTTTTTGGTTTCTGAAATTTCTCCTCAAAAAGAAGCAACAACTACCGACAACAATCAAATCTGAAAACGTATGTAGCACAAAGAAAGTGTGCAAAGTCTGTGACCATCATGTACTGTAACATAGCTACATACACTTTATTTTATATATTGTCACCTTCATAAAATAATATTTTAAGACACGTTTTTTTTTTTCTTAAATCATCTTTTGACGAAGATGACGTAGGTCATTATTTTAGGAAGGTAACAGTTTGTAAAAAAAAACAACCTTCCTTTAATTGTTTTCTGATGAGAACATCCAATTACCAAAACATGCATGGACCGTTTTAAAATACGAGTTAGAAGCCTTATTTGTCTCTAATTTTGAGAAAATTTGACCTTGTAAGGATTTAAAATATTTATATCTCTTAACTTCACACAGCCGACTACAAAGAAGTGTTCAGCGGCATCAGCAACTTGGAGGAGGTGGCCTTCAACGCTTTCTCCTTCGTGTGGAACCCCAACGAGGAGGCAAAGGTAAAGACGGTGCCTTGTCCGAACGCATGCATGGTTTCTCTGCTGCCGTGAGATGCGTTAGCCGAGAAAGTTAAACGAGACGCGTTAGCTGACATGTTGAACGGCAGAGCAAGGGAAACGCTGGCTGTAAAACAAAACAGAAAAAAGAAAAAGGAGCGGCTGAAGAGACACAGCAGGAATGTAAAATATGCCTTTTCCCTGTCAATCTCCAGCAGACCCAGCCTCTCTGCTGGCCCCTGAGGTGTTAGGTGGGGCCAATAAACCTGTTCCAATTGGGCACTAGTGTGGGAGACGAAAAGATAACTACTTAGAAATAAAAAAAAAAGTGCTGCAGGTGTTCCTGTTTTCATTCGAACTGAAGTGCCCTCAGGAAAAAGAAGGGAAAGGACTCACTTTCTTGCTCAATTTTACTTTCTAATTAATGCGCATGAATAATAAAAAAGGGATTTAAAATCTTTTTTTCTTCTTTTTCCTCAGATTTACATTGGTATAAACTCCCTGAGCACCGACTTCTCCTCTCAGAAAGGGGTGAAGGGCCTGCCTCTGAACCTGCAGATCGACACCTACGACTTCAGTTCAGGAAACAACCATCTCATCCACAGAGCTGCCTGCCAGGTCAAGATTTTCTGTGATAAGGTAATCCACTCAGATTCATTCACTGTTTTTCCATAAGCCATGTAAAACAGGTATTTGTGGGATCTGTGCCATTATTGTAACCTCCTGTTTGCGTGTCTGCAGGGTGCAGAGAGGAAAATGCGTGATGAAGAGAAGAAGAGATCCAAGAGGAGGGGAAAGAACACTAATGATGCACATAGTGAGTATTTTTTAAAACAGAAAGGGATTTTTATTATTATTACTAGTCCTGTTGCAATAAGTTGATTAATCACATAATAAACTAAAACAAGTGCAATAATTTCCAGTTGCATAATTTAGCGTTTTTCTAGTTTTTTTTTCTACTAAAAACTGGATGATTAAAGTCTTATAATTCATTTTGTTTGTTGTTTCATTAATTTATTTTGGATATTTAAAATGTCTTCCAGTTCCAGTGTAAAATATCCATTAGAATTTAAAGTTAACAATATGTTACTTAAAAATGGTCTCAAAACTACAATATTATCGTTTATCAGAGTAACTGTAGGACAATTTGCAAAACTTGATATAGTGACAGGCCTAATTATTACACTATCCAATGAATAATAAGCCCACTTTGTTGAATCTCTTGGTTTGTTTGCAGCCAAGTCAGTTGTGAGCAGCTCCATCGGCTCTGAGTGCACCTTCTTCAAAACTCTAGACGACCTCGTCACTCAGCCGGTTCTCTTCATCCCAGAGGCACACCTCACCAGCTTACAGCGCATGGTAAGCCCCTCGTTAATAACCTCTCTTGTTTGCGTGCACAGCCCTGCAGGTGATGGGATAGGCACGAGCGAAGCAGGGAAAAACTGTGGGAAAGTATGCAAGGACGGGGGTGGGCTTGGGAAACTGGAGGAAGTGGGACAGCGATGTTAATAATACCAGTGAAAGTGAAGCTAAACACAGGCTTCGCATCAGATAAGCTAATTGGAGTCGAAACCAGGCACAAGTTCAAGCATCTGCAGCCTGAACATGTGGCGTCTGAGCCATGGAGGCTTGCACGAAAGCACGCAGACAGCCAGTGTAACATCCCCATGTCGATCCGCCGCACGCCGCCCTCATCTTTTTCTTTTTTTTTTTACATGTCCTTCACTCATCAGAGCTACAACAACAGTGTGGTTAGAGAGCTGTTCAGACAGGCCAGCTTTCCCACAATCTCTAAGCTTTACATGACACGTTGTAGAGTTTACATAGGAGCCAGTAAATGTCAGGTTATTAAGATACCAAATGCATTTAAAATGCAAAACGTTTTAGATTCAGAATAATTAAAGTTAGAGTGACTCATGAAAAGAAGTGGATATCTGATTGAATGGTGTGATTAGGGGTATGATGGCGCTATCTGCCTCTCCTCATCAGTGTCCACGTCAGAGTGGCTCTGCTAGAGGTTATGGGAAATAAACACTTCAAGCAATGATAAATTTATTTATTTTTTTTCATGAAGGATATTAGGCAATGTCTTTATCAGTGGAGCTGCATCTAATCAGATCTTTCTTCTCTTCTCCATTGTCTCACCAGGCCACTCCTATGGATGACGTTGAAAGGTAAGCGCATGTAAAAACACTCCAGAAAAAAAGAAAAAAAACACATTATCCTGTGAATGTCTGTCACCTTTCCATCAGCCGGTTGCTTTTGTCTGAAGAGGCTGTTGGTTTTGTGTTGGCAGGAGTTGTCTGAAGAGGCTGTATCCAGACAGAGAGCAGAACGGCTCTCCACCCAACAAACAGACACGCAGAGAAGACCCACAAAGAGGTGGAACATTAAAAACAATCCTAATGCAGGCATGGGCTGGCTCAGGTTCTCACGCTGGGACGACCTTAAGAAAAAACATCAATATCATGGTGTTAATGCTGCCAAATTAATATCATTAGGAACAGCTTATTTTGATCATTTCCCACATTAGATAGCTTATTGGGAAGGGTTGTGCTGTGGTGGAGCAGAGGTTAAGCACAACCCACATATAGAGGCTCCAGCCTCGACTCAGCCGTCGCAGGTTCGATTCCCGGCCTGGCGACCTTTGCTGCTTGCTTTTCCCCTCTCTCATTACCCACTTTCCTGTCAATTGACTATCAAATAAAGGCCACTAGAGCCAATAAAAAAAGATAGCTTATTGGTTTATTTTTACAGTTGTGGTTAACACAAATGAGGCAATATCAATAAAAATTGAGTCTAAAATTAAGTACAAGACACAAAAACAGAAAAAAAACAACTTCAATTTCAACAATAAAGGCCAAAATTCAACAAGTAGGAATTTTCTAAATTAATCATGTGAATCAATACGTATATTTTGGAAATTTGGTTTTAGATACTATCTCCTTCCTTCAAGTGGAAGAGTACGTTTTTTTGAAAGGTGTTAGCCAGGAATATGTTGTTTTTACTTTCTGTCTTTTCTAGATTTAGACTCCTGATAAGTTTAGTACAAAACTGCATGTACTTACTGTGCATGAATGATGCAATGCCACTCTTACCTTACCAACTATAAAACAACATCACGT
Organism: Alfaro cultratus; assembly: GCA_903066825.1. Classification (NCBI taxonomy): domain Eukaryota; kingdom Metazoa; phylum Chordata; class Actinopteri; order Cyprinodontiformes; family Poeciliidae; genus Alfaro; species Alfaro cultratus. The sequence goes on from CAEFZX010025615.1 coordinate 10,885, forward strand.
TAACTAAAACGATGTGATTCTCTAGTTTTCACGTCATTTTTCCATTCAACCAAATTCCTCTTTTTATGATGAAAGCAAATGTTTATTAGCCTTATTTCTGCTAGCAACTGGCAGTGTGCAGCAACATATGTTATACATTTTATTTCATTCAGTTTATTCAGTCCAGTAGAACCATTACTCTCCTCTTGATGAGCCGTCTTGAGAACACAGGAAAAGATGAGAAGAGCAGAAGCAAAATGCAGTTTTCTAATATCTGAAAGAGAAAAACAGCCAAACATAACAATGCTAATTCATTCTGCTGAAACTAGCTTAAAATTGATTTAAATGGTGGAAGTATATAATTTGCAACAATGGCATAAAAGTTTATAACATTTTATGAAGAGACTAATTATTTGATTGGTTAGGTTCTAACTTGATAGTGGAAGCTCTTAAAAGTGAAATCTTAATAATAGTTATGTGTGGTACGCTGTCACACCTCCTTGTTTTTTAACAGCATGGCTTTCTGTTTTTCACAATCAGAGGTATTTCTAAACAACTTTTAGTTCTTCTTTTAAAAGCTAAGGAAAGGTGTTGTATCCTTCTTTAAGCCAGCAACAGGCGCAGGAGGGGCAGATCTATAAATCAGAAGAAAGCCAGTTTTATTTCGACACTGATTAGCTTCCTGTTGAAAGGACATTAAACAGTGTTTTTTCTGAACCAGCCCATGCCTACGCGCTATAAAAAGTATTTTTTGTTTTTCTTGGTGCTGATTGTCTCTCTTTCTCTGTTAGTCCTGCTGTACGTGAGAACCGGCGCTGAGGAAGTGTTCGACGCGCTCATGCTCAGTTCGCCGACGTTGTCAGGCCTGCGAGAAGCTGTAAGTATCAAATGAAAACGTTCGTTGATGTCTTCCTCTTTTCACAAGTGTATTATCTTTCTCTGAGCAAGAGCTCACGCTCACTTTCATCTCTACACCTTTCTCTCCTCAGATTTCCGAAAAGTACGGCTTGCAAAATGACACCATTGGGAGAATCTGCAAAAAATGCAAACGAGGGTGAGTTCCTGAGTCTTGGGTGATGTAAAAACTGAGATGGATGCGAATGCTCAGGGCTTCGTTTCTGGCTTTATCCTCTTCTTGCCGACAGACCGGGTCGGTAGGTTTGGCTTAGCCTGTGGAATGTTTTAATTGTTGCTCTTCTACAAAAAGACAGCAGATGAAAAGATTTCAGATTTCACAGGTAGTGCAGATGAGTCATCAGCAGTTGTTTAAGTTATTGATGTTTTTACAACTGTATCTCGCTGGAACATCAGGAAGTACTATTTGAAGCGATCCTTTTTCGATGAAGGCCTCAGGGCTTCCAGTCACAAGCTAAATGTTGCCTATCAAGTTATCGACTGCCACACATCTGACAAAGATCACGTAATTTTTACTGAATCTGAACCCTTTGAATAAATATAAAAACCTGCTTGCAACGTCTTTCACACTGAGCTGAGTCAGAAAAACAGGAACTCATCAGAGGGACGGCTGTTGGTTTTTAAACCTACATTAATCTGGGTTGTTTTCCTGCGTGACACCAGGGCAGATATGAAGTCCTTAACTTGTGACCTGCTTAGATGAGCTGGAACACTTCTGGGTTTTTTTCCTGCCTCTTGCTGGCAGCTATCAGTGGGGGAAGCAGCCAAGCTAACAGGTTGGGTTACATTCTCCCAGCAGCTCACTCCCTTTTTTTTTTACTGCTACCTTCAATCAGTGCAGTCCCTGCAGGCGGTGTGCGTGAGCCGCAGGGTAGCTGGAGCGTTAAAACATCAAACACTTAAAGGTTGACAGAGGCCATGTTTCTTACCCAGAACTCCAACAGAAGTTGATTTCAATGAAAAAATATTCATAGAAACAGGCACTGTTTGTTTGGGAAAAACTGCAAAGATTGGCTCCTTTTAGATGTGTGTTTTTTTTTTAAATACCTCTGAGGTAACGTCTTTTTTTTTCATTATCTTGTAGAATATTGGTCAACATGGACGACAACATCATCGAACACTACAGCAACCAGTCGGCTTTCCTCATCGAGATGTCTGAGGTGGCAGCCTGTCAGCTCCAGGTTACGCTCGTTGAAGTATAAACTCCCCTGAAGGACGGAGAAACACAGCCGGTGTTTGAAGCTATGATAGAGCTGTGGACTAAAAACCCAAAGAGCTGGAATCGGACTGAACGGAGCCTTCCAGATTTTCAGACTTTAAGATCAAAATGTTAAAACCATTTCTTGAATTTGTAAATCCCGGTCTGTCCAGTTCTTATGGTTTGTTTATTTGACTAAAATATTTTTAATGTAAAACATTTATGAGTTGCAGTGTACATAGATGTAAATAGATTAATATTACAGTGTTTTTATGAGCTTGACACGATTTGCTTTGAATTTCAATTTTCATTTTCAGAGCTCTAAACATCATTTGTCCTCAGCAACCTTTTTAAGCATTTTTAAACCATGTAAATTTTGCTGCTTTCAGTCTACCCATCATTTCTTCTGCAAACCCACTGGTGCGTTTTTCTTACCCACAATCTGACTTTTCTTTTCTTTTCTTTTTTGTTTTTACTGTCAAGTCTCTTTCTATTTGTTTTCCCACATAAAAATTGCCAGGAAAAAGTCAGGTTGAAGTCGGAACCTAAAGTCAGACATTTCCATCGAGGTTTAGTATTGGCCATTTTTTTCTAGCCCAAATCTTCAGACATTTCTCTATTTTACGGTATAACCTCGTTGAAAGAGTTGATCCCCAAATCCCCCCCAAAAACCTTCAGGTTGAAGAGGAGACTTCCAAGTCATGCGTGTGTGTGTGTATGAGGGAAAGAAAAATATATTTTTTACGTAGCGCATCATTTCAAAGCAACCATGTATCCCTGAATTATTTCATAATAGCAACATGGCGACTCGTTCAGATTTGATACATTTTTCCTCTTTTTTTTTCAAAGAAAATAATAATAATAATAATAAAAAAAAAAAAAAGCAACTTTTGTTTTGTCTCTGACTGCTTCAGAAGTTCCAACCAATTTGACAATCAAAGGACTTTGGAGGTGAAGTGCATATTGAAAAAGATGAAACTACATGAAAGCATGAACCCCGTCTGCAGGAGAGGGGGGATTATTTCTGCAAATTTGCATAATGATTGTTTGTGAACAAGTATCAATGATGCTGGAAGGTGAACTTTGACCCCAGTCTCTAGTCTTCTGCTGCTTCTCACAGGTTTTCTTTCATCTCTTACCAGATGCTACCACCACCATGTTTCCTCATTGTGGAGATATATTCCGATAGCTCAGTGTCAGTATTCCTCCTAATAATTTGCTGCATTGTGGCTAAATTTAACGCAGCTTGTCACAGACCTCAGCTGTGATCATTTGTGTTTCTTTTAGCGGTGTCTTTCTTCTTGCTTCTCTTCCATAAAGGAAGCGTTTTCATCTCATACTTGCCCTCTTGACAGATTTTGCAGCTCCTTCCCCCTCCTGGCTGCCTCTCTGATTTAATATCTGTTGCTTTAGGTGAATGACCATTTCATGGGAGGTTCAGAGTTGCACCATAGTCTTTCTATTTTGACGGGTTAAATCCCTCTTTTTAAGAAGTTCAAAGCTTGAGGTATTTTTAAAGACCCAGCCTTGGTTTAAACATTCCTGAAAGGACGAGATACTGCCAGTCCTAGATGTGTCTCTACTCTAATATGGCTGATTTGGACACCAGTGATCAGAGGAAATCACAGAACAATTCAAATTAAAGTGAGAATAAATTACACACAGGTAAACTTAATGAGATGACTACTGACGGTGGTTAATTTGGATTTTATTTAGCTGTATTAAAGGGGGATTACTGCAGATGCAGGCCACACTTTCCAGATCTTTAAGCAGAGGTTCAAAAGGAATGAACATTTTTGCGAGCCTTTGCAGACTCAAATCAGAGCTCTATAATCTCAGAGAAACTAAAATGTAATTGCAATAGACTCTCTGCCCTGCATATAACAGAGACATTACTTTAGCTGGCGAGAGAGGGGCACAGAGAGAAAGAGAGAGAGAGCGAGATGTGAAAGAGCAGTCAGACAGGGAAGGAAGGAGAAGGGAAAAGGGGAACACACAAGGACAGAACAGAAAAAGGCTGAAATAAAAACGAACAGAGGCAGGAGCGAAACTGGAGGCTTGGGTAGAAGAGAAAGAAGAAACGATGGGGATAACTGGAAGGTGGCTGCAGCATCTGTTGCCAAAGAGAGAAGCATGTTAGCGATTCAGACCAGAGCAGCGGTGCAGCCTGCAGTCTGCAGTGAGATGCACAAAACCTCTCCTGAATGGTAAGTGCCTGACTCCCCTTGCAGCATTTGGGTGATCGTGTCTGGAAACTGCTCTAAGCTTGCCCGTTTTCAGACAAAGCAGTGAGAGGATCAATAATGGTATGGTGCATATGATTCTCAGCTCATCACCAGTTTCTATGGAGATTTCTCCTTTGTCGTTTCTACATTAAAGCAAACGAGAACCTTGGAGTCCTGCAAAGTTGCAGCATTTTCAGGGCAGAAGCTTGATTTCTCAGAAGGACATATTATCAGTCGAGCTGTTGAGAATGAAAAAGCTCAAACTTTGACAAACAAAATCGGGCTTTGCTCTATCAGACTCTATCAGCTCTAATTACAACAACAACAACAAAAAAAAAACTCATGGAAACTCTTGATGCAAATTACAGCATGTCTGTCATTTTCTGTCTTTGCCACCATGTCAGCTCACTGAAGACAAACCTGCAAAACAGGATAGAGTGAGCATGACACAGGGCTGCAGGTATGCATTCATGCAGCTATGCAGACAACTGCTGGGAGAGCAACAAAACTCACGAAAAAAAGAAAAAAGTATTCAATTAAAAATGATGGAAAACATAAAGGCATGCGGATGCTTAAATAATGAGAATTATTTTAAAGAAGCCATTCAGTTTCATAATAATAATAATAATAATAATAATAATAATAATAATAACAAATTGCAAATATTTCTGTAAGAATTTGTTGATTATTGTGTATGTTTAAGTACATTAAAGAAAAGCAAGCAAAGAAAGAGAAAAGCAAAAACATGGACTCTATACAACCTTCTATTATCAGCTAATCAGCAGATCTATCATCTTCTAGCAGGAACAACAGGGACAGAACATGAAAGAGAGCCTCTCTTTGGTCAGATAAGCTGTTTCTCTTCTCTGGATTATTTGGTGTTTCTGCACACCTCAGTCGTGGTTTTAGGCTGCCTTGAGTTTACTGAAGTGATGAACTGAAAGTGAGTTTCCAAGGGTTGATAAAAGCTTAGACATGGAGGAAAATGAAGAAATCTATCAGAAACCTTTCAAATATTTAAAGCAAAGCCTTATATGTAAACAAAGTAAATGCTGTTATTATAAAACACAACAGCTGTCTCTTTTAGATGTGGATTTCTGTATGCTTATGGAACATTACGTGCGTGATATGTGATGTCTGCATTGATGTTTGGACAATGCAACTGGATTACAGAACCAAAACTGTATTTTTAATAGATTGTGCTTATAACTGGTGCATTTATAAATGTCTTACATAAATAAAATTTCCTGGAACTAACTGTAGAGCCGAGTCTGCAGCCTGCACAAAGTAAGCAAAACTCAGAGCAGCTTCAAACTGCAAGAAAAAAAAGATTAAAGGTCCATACTAAAATATTTTCATGTCATTCAGCTGTGTATAAATTGTGTTGATTCATATTTTAGACACAATCTAACTCATATATTCTGAGGAAAGTGGCCTTCTCTACAACAAATATCAGCTCCAAAAGCTTCAATTCTTTATTGTTTCTCTGCTGTTTTCAGATTATGCAGACGGCCTTTAAGTACGTTTGCTCATATGAGATCACTTTAAAAGACTATAATTATATTTTTTGCAGCATCAACTTCAGTTAACATTGAGAAATGGAAAATCTGAACGATCAACTCATCTAGAGCAACAAAATGTCTCATTTTACAAGCTCATTCTCTTTGCTTTGCAGCTTTGGCAAAAGATCAGAGGAGATAAAGAAACATTCTTTCACTTTGTCTCTCTGGCAAAAGCGAAACATAAAAAATATTAAACATGTTTCTATTTGCCTGTCTGGGTCTCATCAACACTTGCATTTGACTATCACCATTTCTGTCCCTGTATACTAATGCAAACAGTTTGTGTCTGTCTTCCTAAGCTCTCCGTCAGTACATCTTCTGTTTCATTTTCAAGAGCAACGTTTTTCCAGTCTGCCATGTTTAATAAATAATAATCATGCTTAAAGATCGAATTCATCCAGGCTCAGTGTTCTCCGGTTTATCTGCGGTGGATATTTCCACCTCCTCAACATGCAGAAATGTGTTGTCATGGAAAATTTTAACACTGAACTTTTGATGGCATCTCATGATAGATAAACACTAGAGCCAGTTAAAGAAAGCTGCATATTTCAGAAAAAAAATAATTAATGCGCAAAAGTCTAAATATGATGTGCTGTTATGAAAACCAAAACACTCTTCAACACACTGTGCAGTAGAAACAGCAGTCGCTCAGCCTTAGATCTAGATTATTTGTAAATTACAGTAGCTTGCAAAAGCAACGTAAAATTTTTCACATTTTGTCACCTTATTATAACCACAAACTTTATGCATTTACATAAAACCCAATGATGTAGAAAGAAACATTTTGTAATTTTGGTCTCATCTGACCAAGTCACCTCTTCCTTCTTTTTACTACGTTTCCCACACAGTTTGCATCAAACTTTAAACGGGACTTTCTGAGTCTTTTTTACAATGACAGCTTTCTTCTTGCCACTCCATAAAAACCAGGTTTGTGAATCTCACATCTAATACTTCTGTCAACAGATCCAACCAGCCGAGCTGTGGGTCTCTGCAGCTCCTCCAGAGCATCTCGGCTGCATCTCTGATTAATTCTCTCTCATAATCTAACCGTGCTTTAAACTTCTCCCCCACTTTGGACTCTATTATTTGACTTCTGAGTACATTTTGTGTTGGCCATTAATATGCAATCCCTTTAAAAGATATTAAAGTTTGTGCTTGTTGTATAACAAAATGTGAATTCTGTGAGCCCCTGTAACCAGATGTCGAGTCAGTTTGTTTTGTCTTGTATTTTATGACTGCTATTGTTACACTGAAATGTTTTTGCTGCACAGCTTGTGTAACTACAGAGTGATGATTCTTAAACTTTAAAACATTGGTGAAGGGCTTCATATTAAACTCTAAGCAATATATTTCCTTGTCTATGAAGCCAGCTTTACAGTAAATAGTTTAGAGGAGCATCTGCAGCCTACTGTTTAACGTTACCTAGAGGTCTCAGCAGAAACCCGTGTGAACGTGTTCCTGCCTGTTGTCTTGATATTTCTGACAACTGCATTTGTTTGACATAAAACCATATTGACCATGTCTGCAGTGTCAGGTTGCCTTGTCTGGAGGTTAACTCGAACTCAGACCTGACGCGGTTACTAAACCAACAGATTTCCTCCCAGGTCACGCCTGGTTCTCAGGCGTCAGACTTTTAGAAAACAGCTCCCTCCTGTGCATGCACCCAGAAACACGGCCAGGACGAGATCCAGCAAGGTCGTCTCATTATTACAGCTCCACATACACAGCTGTCACATTGAGACTGCCCAGGTTATTGTATCCTAGCAACAGATTCAGACATCGACCTTCTTTTTTTTTTTTTTTTAAAAACAGGAGCACTGAAGCCCAGTTGCCGCTTTGTTTCCTCTACCTGCTTGTTTTTGCTCCTCTTCAGATCTCTTTAGTGTCTCCACTTCTCATTTTCTATCATCTTTGTCTAACTCAGTCTTTCTCTCCCTCTCTGACTCTTAGAATGAAGTGTCTGCAGGTAAATAAAGCAGAGTTTTCATGAAGAGGTATGAGACAAGCCGTTTCTTTTTGTAAACAAAAGAAGAGGAGGCAGAGAAGAAAAAGCAGATCTAGATGCGTTTGACATTGTTAATTTTTAAAAATAGCTTACGGATGAACTTCGTTTATATTGTATTACTTTCTGATATTAAATCATACAGTTCATTTTTGTTTGTATTTGCTAAATGCCAGAATAATGAAAGCGATACTTTGCTTTTATCACTTCAATCAAAATGAGAGCATTGTTTACAATGTCTTTAAACAATAACGGAAAGTCAGATGGAAAGTCCGGATGATGATGTCATGAGTGTGTGAGCATGTGACATAGGTCACATGCTCACACACTTATACTCACGAGTATGAGTATTTAAGTATTTGAGTATTTGATGTTACTTCCTAATGAGTAACATCAAGAGAAAATCAAGTCAAGATATCAGGAAGGAAATGTTTGATTTTCATAACTCTGATTCATGTTTGAGTTTGATTTCCAGTTACCTGAAGGTGCCACCTTCATCTGTTCAAACTATAAATACAACAAAAATGTTCAGCCAGGAGGAAGGAAACAGGTTCTGACAGAGAGTGTCAGTGTCCACAAGCCTGCACCAATAATGTGAGCAAGGATGAAACCATTAATTATGATGTAACCAATTATTATTATCATTAATTAGCCAAATTAAAACATTGAATTTCACTGATAAAATAGTATAAAAATAGTACAACTGTTATATTGAAGTTCTCTAGAGACATGAATAGCTATGGGCTGGATTGGACCTTGTGTTTGACATGAGAGCTAAATAAACTCAACATCTCTCACAATCTCTGCACTATTCATTTTAAAATCATAACTTTATCTCCTTCCTACATTTTCAAACCAAAATCTACTCTCTACTGTAATTTCGCCTGCAGATGAGGGATCTGCTGCTGATCTATTATTATGTTGTATTGATGCTAAAAGGTTCAATAAATGTGTTTGCGATGCAGTAAATATTTTTAAGGTTATGTCTAAAACACAAAAGTCATCTATTGTACTTGCTGTCTTACTGTAAGAAATATTCTGGTTTCTTTCTTAATCCCATTCGGGTTGGGAGCCTTTGGATCCAGGCCACTCCCTAAGATTTATTCAGTTAAAGCATTACATTAAATAATTATGTAATGATTACAATACAGCCCTGTTTTTTTAAACAAATAATCCCTACAAGGTCAAAGACATCATCAGATTTTGTCCCATTGTTCCCTTTGATCAGTTTTACCTGCTGTAAAATAATGGGGAGATTTTTAGGTATTAACGATGTTTTGTTCACTTTTTCAGACAATTTGCAATCATTAGAATCCATTCAGTTAATGGAAATGGACAAAATTGTTTTACTGTGAGATCCATGACATGCAAATGTCAAATGATTGTCTGTAACATCTTTGATTCTGCAAATTTATGGCAGCAATTAATCCATGTTGTTAAAATCAAGTTCTGCATTTACCTTGACGCAGCTGCTGCTAATATTAGTTCAGGCTGTTTGCTGACGAGTTAGGAGTTGCTTCCTTCCCCTTCATTTTCTTTTCTTTTCTCTTCTTCTGTTTTCCTTCTTTTGTTTCTTGGTACCTGGAGTTCTTTTCCTGCCTCCTGCACCTGCGGCTGTCAGATCGAATCACTCTGTGTGTAATGCTGTTGAAGCAGCCGAGTCCTGTTGTGCACTAAACCAATCTGCACTGTTTATGAGGGTGACAGGGGCTTCTGAGAACAACCGTCATGATAGTTGGTGCAAAATTCAATCTGTCAACCACTTGACTCAGCAAAAGACATTGAAAAGGTTGTGATTTTTTCAGGACAGTGAAAATTAACATTTAATGCTGTGCTAATTTACATTCTATGTGTACTAAATAAAACAACATAGCAAAGCAGAATTTTACATGCAGCTGTGAACAAATAAAAAGCAGAACAATGATAAATACCAAAAGGAAAGACATGAGTAATGATCCCCCGTTCTGCCTGTTATCAGCCCTAATAAAACATTTAGAACTCATTAACTCAGTTCGTTTTTTTAGCCATTAATTAACTGTGATTAATTCACAGCAACCCTTTGATTAATCCGTTTGATGGCCCTGCTGTTTTGTTTTAATACTCTGTATGTAAAACATCTGGTTTCAACTCTACAAATCATCATGATTTCATTGTTTTCCTTTTTCAGAGTTGTTTCTCATATTTCTGCTGGAGCTGCATCAAGCTGCATCCCAATGAACTAACAACCACACCGTCTGTTTGATGCGTTTTGGGGGAAATTCACTTTATATTCCCAGCTCTTAGCTACACCTCTTGAGAGATTTAAAAGAAAATCAGTTTTAGCACAAATGATGCAAACTCCAGTCTCCATGGTGATGGGGATTGTCTTCGCTCCTCTGGGACTTGTCCTTGTCTTCACTGCCGCCATCACCCCTCAGTGGCGGGAGGGACAGGCACGCCTGAACATCGGGGGGACGGGATCTCTGCTTCGATCCGGAGCAAAGGGTCAAGGTGTGGGTGTCAGGTCCGGCTCGGTGGAGGCCCTGCTCCTGCTGCGCTCCGACGGCCTGTGGGAGAGCTGCCTGCAGGTGGAGCAGTCCGAGCTGAAGCAGTGCTGGCCCATAGCCGGCCCGTACCAGAGAGACGCCCGGGTTCGGCTGGTGCAAGGCCTGGTGCTTACGTCCTTGTTCCTGTGCGGCATCGGGATTGTCCTGGCTTGCATCGGGGTCCGATGCTGGACAGATCTGCCTCTGAGGAGGGTGGCGGCTTCAGGCGGACTCCTGGTGGTGGCCGCCGGCCTTCTGAGCCTGACCGGGTTGGGGGTTTACACCCACAACCTCAGGAGACTGGGGGTGGATCCCAGTCAGGGACTCAACAACCCCAAGTTCCCCCAGCTCAGCCTGAGTCCAGCCGGGTCGCTCTACTTCGGGTGGCTGGGTTCTTGTTTACAGGTGCTGGGAGGCTGCGCACTGCTGTTCAGCTTCAAGCGACCGAGATGTCCGACCTGTCCGTCCCGCCAGGAGCAGGCCGTCTGTCCTGCGTGCCACTCCTGTCCAGAAATGACCAGCAAGACCGACGTGGACGTATATGAAGTCAGCTGTTAGAATGTGAGCACAAAAAACAAAAACAAACAAGATTTTCTTCGATACTCGTCAGAATCAAACAGAACCAAGTTTTTGCGATTAATTTCAAAATTTCAGATTTTCATTTCTCACAAGTTTTCGCCTTTTGGATCTCCGAAATTTCCACGTTTCGTATAGAAAATATCTGAGGCCAAAATAAAAATTTCTGATTTATTTCTGGCAATTTTTTGATTTTAGGAGCTCAGAAATGTTTCTTTAAAAAAAATTCAGAGATTCATTTAAAAATTTCTGACTTTTTTTTTTTGTTAAAATTTACAATTGTTTCTGTCTACAATGGCTCTAAAATGTTGTATTATTCATCAAGAGACAAAAAAGTCGTGTTTCTTTAGGGCTGTGAAAATTAGCGCGTTATTCCAGGGATAATTCAGACTCGTTCTACAGCATTGGATTAACAGGCTGTCAACAAAGTCCACAAATGTGCACAAAACAGAAGTTTTTTCACACAAACATGCCAATGGAGGAAGTAAAATTTGGAGTAAATATTATTGCTGATCCATGTTGGAGTCTGGAAAATGTCTGTAAAATAATCCTGACAAAACAAAGTTTACTGTAAATATAAATCGAAAATGTTGCAGTAAGAAACATGCTAAAATAAGTATGGATTTGTGAAGCTTTTTGCCTTTCTGTCCATTAGTTTGAGTCAGAAAAAGGCTGTAGCCATGTCAGAGAACCAGTGTTAGCAGTTTTTAGATGAGGCTGTTGGATGTTAAATGGTTTTAGACAAAAATGGAGAGAAAACAAAGGAGATGATCTGATGATGTTCTTGTGATTCTTTAAATGTCCGTCTTCTGTCACTGTCACCAGGAGGCGATCAGCCATGAGATTAAGTGGTGATCAAGATTGTTTAGTTGTGTTTTTGTTTGTATATTGTGAGTTCAATAAAACATTTGAATGATACAGAAAGTAAATATTTTGTGAAGTTTGTTTGGGTAATGAAGACATTTATAGACAAAACAAAATGTTACATCTTGTAAATGTCAATGTTAGCAAATTAGAATAACATCAAAAAGTTAATTTAAATGTTGGAACTGAAATATCACTTATTAGAGAATTAGTGATCTCTTGAGCTGTTAGGCACAATTCTCAATATTAGCAGAAATAAATACCTGTCTGTATGTCATGAGTCTGTTTTCAAAATTAATTTTTCACTTTTTGATGGCATTTTAATCAAAATGAGATAACCCTGTATCATTATTTTACATTCAAGTAAAGATATTGACAAGCTGGGATTATATATGTGCAAGTCTTTGCTACCAATGTTTCTGTGTCCACACAAATCTGAGATGCAGAGATCGTTCCAGACAATGCTGTGCAGAAAACAACCCGGAGGCGCTGACTAGATACAGCCGTATTAGGTTTTATGAGACCAGATGTGATTACTGGCGGCATATTAAAGTTCAAAGCTGAGTAACTGAGCATTTATTCTGCAAACAAAGACAATCAGCCACAGAGAAGCAGCAATATGTCTCAAAACATGCAGGGTCATGCTGGTAATCAAGTGTCAAAGTCATAATCTCACTCTGAAAAATCCAGAAAAATCTAAAACTTAATTGGAAGGATTTTTCTTTATTTTCAGGTTAAAAAATAATTGCTTAAACTGGAGACAAAGTTATTCACACCCCTGATGTCAATACTTTCTGCTTTGACTAATACGACAACATATCAGGATGATCCAGATCCTGGATCCTCTTGTTTTCACCAGAGGTTTTCTGATTTAGTTTTTTTTGTTTGTTAAGGCATTTCTGTATTGACTAGGTTATATGTTTTGCATCAGATCTGGTAGAGGTCACAAGACAATTAAAATGCCCTAATATTCAGGACCTAGCGCAGTTTTTAATCTTTGTGATTGAAGAAATGAAAAGGTATTTTTCTAGAATGCCTTCCAAACAAATCCTGACATGAAAAAAAAAACATCTAAAGACTGATAAACTTAAAAAAGTTTATGAGTATGAAAGCATTTTTCAGTTGGGTTCTGGGTTGGGTTTTTGGGTTCAACAAAAACATTTTATTTTTGTTGCTACAGGAATAAGTTACACATTTATTGCCTTATTGGGGGGAGGCAATAAATGTTAATGCAAATTTTTAACATGCCACTTTCTTCCAAACTGTTCTCAATTTAAAGGCTGGATTTTTCAGAAATTTTCAATGTGAGGTTATTACGCATCCTGGCTGATGATAAGAGGTGCACCGATAAGTTGGCCAGTTGATAATTGACCCTGATTTCTTTAATTTAGAGTGACCAGACTACAGAGACACATGTAATGTGTGCAGTTTAAAAATCAGTCATCCCACTTATGCCAACTTAGCGTTTTTGTCTCTATATCTAGCAACTTTTCCGACATAAAAATTGGTATCAGCCAAAATTGGAATCAGCAGGTCAGGCTTTTAAAGATCAGTGCACCCCTTCTAACAATAACTGTGGAGGACACAACAGAAACGCTGATTAAAAAATAAAAGACAATTGGTAAATCTAAACAACAGGTCTAAGGCTTGAAACAAGTGTAGAAAACACAATTACAAACATTACTTTCACAGAAACAATTGTTTGGACCTAAGAAGCAAATGAATTCAGTCATTATTTAGTTAGATTTCAATTTGAAGCCAATGTAGAACATAAATCTGATTGAGATTACAATAATGAAGGTTTTGTTGTGTTCTGGTCAAGAAAAGCTAAGCAGAGAATTAAAAACATTTTATTTTTGTTGTTAGAGGACAGATGTAGGAAGCAAAGTAATAAACATTGAAATTCACCCAATGGAGACTGATGTAAACAAAACATTTACTACTGATTGTCAGTCATACTGCTCTGAGTCACATTGATATTATGCAGCTTGTATTTGTTTTCAGCAATTTAAATAATATATTTAAAACTATGATATAAATACATCAAACAGTGACTAATAAATGTTTATTTTTGCACAGCTAAGGAAAACTCAATATTTGCGTTCTCAGAAAATCTTAATATTTCATGAGTCCAATTAAAAAACTGACTTCCTATGCAGGAATGCAGGAATTATGACTTCACAGTTAGTGAGACCATCCATAAGGAGCATAAGCCACAAAAGATCACTGCTAAGGAAGCCGGATTGTCACAAGCTGCTGGACCAAAACAAATCAACGAAAAGTTTGGTGGAAGGAAAAAATGTGGTAAAACAGAAGATTGTGAAGCAGCTCTTTCAAGAGTTTGGAGCAGATCCAGAACATGGACAGCAACTCCTTAGCAAGAGTCAATGTGAGAAGCAACAGACTGTTGTTTAGTGGTGCAAAGACCCCTTCTCAGAGAAACGTACATTTTTGATTTCATTTGGAAATCCACCATAAAGTCAGTTTTCATTTGTCTTTTGTAATATTCAAATTTATGAGAAACTGAATTTTTGGTTTTTATTATCTGTATGCCAAAATGAACACAAATAAACACTTAAAATGCATCCATCTGGGTACAAGTTTCACTTTTCAATTCTTTTTCATCATATTTCAATTTACTGAAATATACTTGCATATATTGGATCTAAATTCTCTTTATTCTTTCAAACCAGCATGGAGAGACCTTCACTGTTTCATTCACTGCTCATCCAGACAGTCAGTCTGACCAAGAGTTCATCAGCAAGCGAACAGAAGAGGCGAAGAGAAGCTCAGACAAAAGAGCTGAAAAAGCTTCAACCAGCAGGAGCAGCAGCTGCAACTCTGCTGGAATCGTTCCATCAAATGTTTTCATTTATACCTTTATTAAGGTATTGTGACTTAACCAATAAAAACAGTAATTATGGGAAAATATTTACACAACATATCAAAAAGGCATGACCTACAAGAAAATTTAAAAATAATGCAAAATCTAATATATTTCAGAATTTCATAAATATGTGCTGAACACTTGGCAGATTTTTTTCTCATATAATAAGAGAATAAAGTCTTTAAGGATGCAGCCTTTGATTGAGAGGCAATGTTTAGAGATCCTTGAATATAAATATCAGAACATGCGCTCCTGTTCGACAGCTCCGTGGAAAACATTGGGCAACAATAAATGGGCTTTACTGAGCCGCTGAGGTTCTAGATGAAGAAGTAATGACCGCCAGCGTCTCTGCTTTCTGCATTTTTGCGCAGCTGACTGTTTATGGAGTCCGACAGGGATCCCAGAGAGAGTTCCAGCACCGGGCTCAACGTGGGACTCGAAGATTCCTGAGGGATCTCCAGGAGAACATCAGACGGCTCCGCGTCGACGAGCTGCTCACCGTCGCTCAGGCTCAGTCTGTACGCGCCCTCCGTCTCTGCAGCGGCTGTTTCCATGGCAACCGTTTCCAAGGCGACGTCCTCAGGAGGCGTGTCCCGCGCCGGAGCAATATCCTCGCTGCCGTTCGCCGGAGCGACGTCCTCGCTGCCCGCCGCCGGAGCGACGTCCTCGCTGCCCGCCGCCGGAGCGACGTCCCTGCCGCCCGCCGCCGGAGCGACGTCCCTGCCGCCCGCAGCCGGAGCGACGTCCCTGCCGCCGCCCGCCGCCGGAGCGACGTCCCTGCCGCCGCCCGCCGCCGGAGCGACGTCCCTGCCGCCCGCCGCAGAGGCCAGCTTCTCGATTTCTGAAACCAGCTCCTCGTTCTGATCCTTCCACCGCCGGTACTTGGACGCGGTCAGGTCTGACTCGTCCAGGAGCTTGTTGATCTGCAGCAACTCGGCTTCTTTCGCCTGCGAAGGAAAACGACTTCAGTTTTCATGCGGCTCTGAGCTGAAATGCAAACATGCCTGCAAGAAACAGGCAGAAGTTTTTCCACCCCAACCTCAACAGAACGGAGGCTGTATTAACAATTTCTTGCAATTTACTTTTAATAATATGTTATGTATGTTTAAACATGCGTGTGGGACTTGTTTTTCTTTATTTTTTACCATCGGTAGTGCCAGGGCACTAAAATTAGCCTTCGTGGCAAAATCTGGTTTATTTTACATGGTTGTTTTAATGTAGTTACGTTAATTAATACGCACCGTTTCTTATGAAATAAATAGAGATGCATCGATCCACTTCCGTTTTTTACTTCCAATTACAACTGAGGTTTAGTATCAGCCGATTCTGATCCAATTCACGAAAAATGTTGAATTGACTTAAAACGTTTCTTTTTTCTTTAAAGCCAGACATAAATGTACTGAATTAAAATTTATTTGGTAACTTTGCACTAATAAGGCTCACTAAACACACCAATAGCTTCACAAGCTTGGTCAAACATGGAAAAACAACTTAAATCTGTCCAGTCAGTTCAATTAGGAGAATTAAAACAACGTAAAATAAATAGTAAAGACAACATTATTATTTAACATGTATAAATAAACCTTCTTTCAAATGGTTCGAATTAGGAATTCTAGATATAATGTAAAGATACAGATGTTGCTATTGGATCGGTGCATCTCTAGAAGTAAATTCAAGTTCTGACATGAAGTAAACTACATTTGATGGAATCATTATTCTCTGGGTTGCTCCAAACATGAGGGACTGTCCTCTCTCACCTTCAGCGTGCTCTGCAGGGCCCGCAGCGTGTGCACCTTCTCGTTGATGACCGGGTTCTTGTTGCGCCGGATGAACGACTTCCTGAAGTGGTCCTGCGTGAACGGCTGCTCATGGCCAATCAGAGAAACGCCTCCTTCCTTCAGGTTGTTAAACATCATCCCCATCTCATCCACGGTGCCACCATCTTAAAAAAAAGACACCAAATATGACATGAAAACATCTAACTTTTCATTATTAATGAACCAAGAAAGAAAGTGAAATGATTTACACTACAAAAACACAAAACCTTTTGTTGTCGTTTATAGTGTAAATATCTTAGTACACTTGAAATAAGACAAAAATAATTTGCAAGTAACTTTTCAACAAGATATAGGATATTGCTTTGAGTAAGTAATTCCTTAATGCTGATGAAAAATTACTGGTTTCATTGGCAGATTATTTCACTTACAACATGGGCAAAATATCATATTATAATTGAAATTATCTGCCAATGGCACTAGTACATTTTCCTCAATAGTAAGAAACTATTGACTTAAAACAAGTTCCTACATCTTGTTGGAAAGTTACTTACAAAGTACTTTTGCCTTATTTCAAGTGTACGAAGATATTTACACTAGAAACTAGACTAAAAATATTCAGTAAGGTTTTGTGTTTTTACAGTGTGAGGAGTGAAGGTCCTATCAGGGCATATTTGTACCTTTGCTGCCCTCTGTTGAAGAAGTCGGTAACGGCGCCTTATTTATTTTCCCCTTAGGTCGAGGCAGAGTGTTAGACTGAACTTTCTGCTGCACACACAGAAACACACATTAACACCATCAGCAGGTCGAGCCGCATTAATTTTTGCGGCTTTGACTCTTTTTAATTGCACCAACCTTGTTTTTCCTGCGAGTTGAAGGAGACGCTTCGCTCTCCGATTCAGTTTCGCTGTAACATTCTGTGAAAACATTACAAGGCTGTTGAAATAATGACATTACCTTAAGTGTGCGCTGTTTTTCATTATTGTTATCAACCAGCTGCCTGGCAACCACAGCAACAGCAATTAGGCTCCTTTCACTGCTAACGGTTAACATTTCATAATTCATTAACACGATTATGTGTTTTCCCACCGGTGCTGACACTGCAGCCTCAACAAGCATTACAGCTATAGATAAACATTTAGAAAATGGAATAAAAAGCTTTTTGCTTAGAAAGGTAAATAGAAAAGTGTTGGGCTACCTTCTTCATTATCTGGACCTTTCTGGAGCCTCTTGTGCTTCTGTATGGCTATAATCAGACTGTTGATCCACCTGAAGAAAAATAAATATTATTATATCAAACGTTACGGTGCACTGGAGAAATATTCACACTCCCTTAACATTCATCATGCCGCAGCCTTAAACATCTGTGGATTTTATTGAGATTTTATTTAACAAACCAACACAAAGATGAACAGTGTGATGTGGAAGGAAAATAGTCTGTGCTTTTATACAATTTAACTAAAAATCTAATAATTGTGTTGTGCATTTGTATTCAGTGAATGTGTTGACAGGACAATTAGCTTTACAAATCGGGCCCCAAATACGTGTGAAAAAGTGCAAAAACAATGTATTACTTTCTTTTAATTTCACAGTTATAAGCTACTTTGTTTGATTTGTGACGAAGACACAAAATCTCACTAAATATAGTGAATTTACTGATTGTAACATTGACAAATTACCAAAACAGCAGATATTCATACTTTTGCAAGGCACTGTAGGTTGAAATATTAAGAAAAATGTTTTATTGCTGCTAGGAAATCACACCTGTAGGGGCCGTTAAAAAAACTGAAACTGTTTTTGCAGGAGAAAGAGAATCCATTAATTCCAGCAGCAGGGGGCAGTGTGCATCTGCACCCAAAACAATGTGATCGAATGCTGTTGTGAGTGAATAAAATAAGGTAATAGAGAGGAGGCATGAAATATTTTTAAAATTTGTCTACTTATTGACATTACCCTATCAATAAACACAAATAAGTAAAAAAGAAAAAGTCATGTTGGATGTTCTGTTTCCAGCTTACTTGCTCAGGTCGGTGGCAGAGTCAACGGCGAAGAAGAAGTTCTGAAATTTCTTATGGGTCATTTGGAAAACGCTGCAGAACAAAGATGGAGGGATGAGAGTGACATGAAACACACAGTGGAGGTCCACACAAATCCTAATTATTTTCCTCTGTAAGGTGATGAAACATTTCAGTTTGTCCAAAACAACAAGAAGAACCTGAGATTATAAAACCTCGATTCATTCTGGAACCTTACATGCATAGACCACAAATCCATCAACGTAAAAGAAAAATGTTGCAGGTTTGCAATATGATCCATCATGAAAGGAATACTAACTGTTTTCTCTTGTGCTCTCCACCACTCTCTAAACTGTAGCTGGATATATTTAAGAGACCTTCAGCTTTTTCATCCTGCAGAAAATACAAAAATCAGATCAACAATCTTAAATGTGCCAAAAGTGAATCCTTTTAAAGTTTTTTTTCTACCTGTTGGGTGTTATACCAGTACAGACTGGGTCCTTGCAGAACAAACCAGAAGCGCTGCCACTTCTGGGTGATGAAGACGCTGCTCTCCTTCCTCTTTTTCCAGAGCCAGCCGTCACAGTCGGGATGAGCCAAATCCCGGCAGGAGACTCGGCGCCGGCTCAGAGCTGTCGACATTCCTGGGAATCCACCACAAACACAAAAGGAAAGATGAGTAAATTCACCATTAAAGCCCTTAAAAAAAACAGTTATTTCAACTTTAATGTTGCTTTTTATCCATTTTTTTTATCTAATAGTAATTCAGTAAATATATCTTCAAAAAGCTCTTTTTCTATAACTTTTAATTTGACTTAAATAATCCTTAAGTGTTTATTTTGTAGTTAAATAAAGCAATCTTTTAACACTATTAGTATTCAGTGCAGTGCAGAAGTATTCATACTGCTTGAGCTTTTTCACATGTCACATAAAAACTACAAACTTAATTTGAAAATAATACACAAGGTAGTGCATAACTTTGAAACGGAAGAAACTGGTTTGGGTGCATTGGAAGGAACGAATACTTTAGTTTTGTGTTTGTTTACTGTTTGATCCAAAAGTATTACCTTTCTTGGAGCTCTTCTTGGTTTCCTTATTCGACTGGAAAAGAATAATCAGGAACGTTACAGAGATCTTAATGTTTTCTCACTAGATCTTTGACTTTGCTGAAGCTGAAGCATCCTCTCACCGTGTGCCCCACCATGTCTGGGCAGGAGCTGACGCTGCTTCTTTCCAGGCTAAAGTCAAAAGGCGAAGGACTTCTTGGTGACGGCGTTCGGTCTTTGCTGGGATTTGGAGAGCGCCTCAAACCATCCAAACTCTCAGCCACTGTAATAGTGAGTTTGAGTTCACAATCAATAACCTAAGTTATTACACTTTTTTAAATAATCACTTAAATTCAGTGAGAATTATCATTATCATAAACATAATATATAAAAATCCTGTTTTTTATTTTCCTCACGTTTCTATGTTTTATACTCATTTCTTATTCTTATTTTTTCTTTTGTTCATTATTTTATTGGTTGAGGCATTGCATGATTCCCTCTGCCTTTTGCACAGTTGTTATGATGTGTAACCATGGCAACATGGCTTTTTTTTTTTACAGGAGGAGTTAAAAAGGAGGCTTCTTGGATGCAGAGCAGGATCAAAGAAGTTCAAACCGTCTCTGCTCAGCTTTCTAACCATGCGACCAGGCAGACGTTTAAAGAGGAGTGGCAAAAGCAAACGGGGTGGATTAGCAGAGTTTGTCAACAACTGGCGGTGTTGCTGTGAAATGTCATCTCTGCTGCTGTTAGCATGTCATCACAGTCATGAAAAGACAGTCATACAGCAACAGTCTTCAGTCAGAGGCCAAGACTGAAGATATTTGGATGTGAGTTATGAATATATTTAATTTCTCTTTGAGATAAATAAAGTATTTTTGAGTTGAGTTCAATTACAAATACATGTGGCAGGAACTGCACACCTGCAATATTTACAGGTGTGCAGTCAGTCTGAGTTTATTTTAGTTTACATTATTCTAGTGAATGTCTTTAAGAAGCAATATATTTATTCTAAATGTTGTTTCTGTTATGCTTTAGTAACCAAAGAACTGATTTGCACTGTTCCATGCCTGGGCTCGTTTACTAATCACACCGTCTTGGTTTCTGGTTTTAAAAAAGGGTTCAGACACAAAACTGAGCTCATCTGACACTTTTCCTGTGTTTTGATTGGCTACAGCCTGCAGAGTATTAGATGAATGAACCAATTGTTGTTGGGATATTTTGTGTTGAAGATGATTCATCCTGACTTATTGATGAAAGTACAATAATAATAAAAAGAAAATCCCCAACATACTGAGGGATTTTTAAATACCTGACGCCGGCAGAGGAGACAACCTGCCCGGTTGGTTCTGAAATGCAGCTAACGTCACGATCCTCTCCTGCTCCCTGTCAGAAGGCAACTCAGACTCTTCCTGTCCCATAGGCTGCTGTCGAACCTCCGGCCCATGAATGGCCCGCCTGCAGCACAACACAAACAAGAAACATTCTTAGAAACCAGGCGGGGATTCTGGAAACTTCTGAGAAGTTGCAAATTCTGAGATTTTTCCAAAAACCAAAAAAAAAAAAGTTAATAAAATAGTGGGTACCATGTGACGACAGCTGTCAGAAGAACTGACCGCAGCCGTCATTTAAGTCAGGTGTCATATGATACTGATTTAACACTGATTGAAGGAAGCTGTGTTTAAACAGACACTGATACAAAGCCAATACTTCTACAGAGATCAGATATGACTTTACACGCCTGCAGTGTGAAATGTGGATCTGCAGTGCATCACCTCCCACTCCCACCATTTATCTGCCTGAACTCCCTCAGCCATCATTTCTCATGTTTGCTTCTTCTCACTTTTTCCTATCATTTTTCTTCTTTAGATTTTTCATCACCGTTCTGAAACTTGGCATCTTCATCTATTACTTCGCTCCCGTTTCCAGCGAACGTCGGCTTGTCGGTGGGCTTGGTGGAATTTATGGCATTTGTGAAGTGACGTCACGTTAAACCCTTTGGGTTCAGGCAGATTAAAAAGGTCAGCAGAGGATGTGGGGGGTTCTGTTCAACTCAGTAAATCTGTGATCACTTCGTGAAACAAACTTTAAACAAACCTGGATGTCTGGATGTGGAAATGAAATAAGATTTATGTCATCTCCCACAGATTCATTAATGTTTTGGGGGTTTTTTTGTTTTGGCAACAAGTGTTTATAAAATCCCTCACAGATTTAAGAGGTTTTATGCTTTTTTGACTCACTTAAACATGTCAGATTGTTAAACAGGTTTTTGTATTAGACAAATATGACCTTTCAAAGATGAAACACAAAAGATAGTTTTCTGGTTTATTTGACCAGAGTATCGTTGCCAGAATTTTACGCTTGAGCTGCGGATCTCACTGCTTTCCCAGTTACCATGGACTTCTTGGCTGCTTCTCTGATTGATACTCTCAGATTTAGCTGGATTGCCATTTCTTGGAATGTTCCAATTTCAGATGATGGATTAAAAAGAGCTCTGTGAGATGTTCAAAGGTTTATTTAAACTTCTACAGAACTTACTGATGGGTTTCATGGTCTTCATGATACGGTTTCTTCCTTTAAGAAACCTTTGAGGCCTTCACAGATTAGTTGGGTTTATTCAACTGCGCATAAGTGACTTCTTGGGTCACGAGTGTCATACTCATTTTCATGTTCTTCAAGGCTGGTTGTGCCAGAATGTATTGATAAAATCAATTAACAAACTCTTAAAATATTGATAAATAGCTGTTTCTGCATCCGATAAGAACATCATAAAACCTTTCCAGGATTTTGTGATTGTTTTTGTGATTTTTTGCAGTCAAAATCACTGATTTTGTGGTGCTAATGTAGGAATATTTGCAAGGAATTTAATAATATTTAATCTGACGTTCAATGTGACTTTTTGTTACTTCTCATGTCGATCACAAATTATAACTTTACATCAAGTTACACTGAGACAGCTGTGTTGTAAAAATAAGAAATATCGCCACCTGCGGGTGTGAACTGGTATCAACTAAATAATTTTTACCATTTTTGCAGAAAATTTTAAATAAACTCACGGTTTAAATTTATGTTGATTTTGCATAATTTTCTGCAAATATAGAATTGTGAAAATCTGAAGGAACTGATTGCAGAAATTTAGCATCTTGAGTCTAGAGGGCCACTAAAAGAGTTGTGGCGGGCCAGATTTGGCCCCCGAGCCTTGAGTTTGACATGCTGAAGGGTTGCACTGGATTTTATTCATGGTTATCAGAACAGAGTATAGAGAAGTTGAAGAAAAATTCAAGCTAAACCTTCAGCCATTTATGCTAACATTTGATGGGGATCTTTTGCATAAAACACGAACAAAACACATTGTATAGAGTTATTGACATGGCAACATGTGAAAAGGTGAATGTGTATGAATATTTTTACAAACTAATTTATTAATAATCCTACCTAAATGACAGGGATCTGACAGAAGCTGCTACTCTCTCAAATATGGAGTGCCTCTGATTCTCCTCTTTGTCTTCCGGTTCTTCTTCCCCCAAACTCACTCGTCTCTCCTCTTCCTCCTTCTATGAACAAATGAAATCCAAACATGTGAGTGTGCACATTAAAGCCTGTGTGTGTCTACAGGTTAGCACAGGGTTAAGAAAGCGGATGTCATGTGGACTGCGATGGCAGGTTCTGTCCTCACACACTGCGGTCGAGCAGATGAGAGAGGAACACGGTCACACAAACACAAAGTCTGTGAAAGTCTCGCTGAAAGCCGAGCGTCGTCTCGGGGCAACATGGGCTGAAACACAGAGCTGATTCACATCTTTCTCTCAGCCTGAGCCGCCAGCTAGATCCCAGATTATCATGGCGATGGTCACAAGGGGGTGTGAAGCGCACAGTGTGTGCGCGTGAACTTGTTCACTGATGCAGCGTTTCACTGTGGTGATCATAAACAAACAACAGTCGACATGGTGACGAGTTTAAGTGTTGGTGGAAACGGATCCCGAGTGCTGACGAGATTTTTTCCAAAGATGCGTCTCATAAGTGAAATACTAGAGCTGCAAAATATCAGCAGTGATAAGAGAAAAATAAATGTGTTCTTAAATATGTGACGTCTGGTTTGGGTTTGATGCATATCAATATTAGAGATGCACTGAGTTACAGATCCGCTCATGTATCAACCAGGTCTTCTGGTTCTGGTTCTGGTTCTGCTCTGAACCAGAGCTAAATGTGGAGAAGCAACATTCAGCTTTTATGCACCACAAATCTGGAACAAACTTCCAGAAAACTGCAAAACAGCCAAAACACTGAGAGCCTTTAAATCTAGACTAAAACCACCTGTTTATAGTTGCTATTGAAACATAATCAATGAAACATTAACCAACATTTTGATGTGTAACGACGGCAAAATGTAACGTTGTTGACTGTGTGTTTCTATGATGTAAAGCAAATTGAACTGCCTTGCTGCTGAAATATGCAAGACAAATCAAACTTGAACTTGAACTTGGTGTGAAGCAAACCTGATTAACCTGCACAGGTGTAATCTGGATCGAATGCTTGCGCCGCAGTGAACCTGGGATCCTCTTTATGATCAGAGTCACTCCACTGGGATTCTCCCGCAGCTTCTCAATAAGTTTGGCTCTGCTCCAACCCACCTGATGCAGCAGCACAGATTATTTCAGCGGGAAGGTTTTTCTCTTTGTGCACAACATAAATACAGGCGCATGGATCATACTCCATGTGCTGCATCACTCACCACTATCTGGTCGTTGACTTGGATCACTTCATCACCAGACAGGACTCGCAAATAGGCATCAGTGGACGGCTGCAAAAGGAGGATCAAGCAGCGTAAACATGGAGCTGCTGCAACACAAAACCAGCTAAATGTAGCACAGAACAATCCCAACAACGCTACAAATCAATATCTGACAGTATTCATATTCCCAGCTTGGATTTATTACGCAACATTTAAAATGAGCAGTAATGTTTACAAATGCAATGCAGCAAGTGCCTGCAGGTTGTAGAGTTTAGAGCAGACAGATGAGCCTTTGGCTGAAAATAATGTGTCATGCTTCACTGTCTTTAACAGAGCAGAGAAAACTGTGCTGTCACTTCGCCGTTTTTTTTTTTATCGTCACCGAGGCCAGAGAATGAAAAGTGTTGTTGTTAATTTCCACTTTTCATAGCAAAAATGACAAGTGTTTGGCAAAACAACAACAACTAACCAAACACTAGCAGAAAAAAGAACAAAAGTGTTCTTTTGAGGCAAAAACTGAGTAACAGTTTGGATCGAAGACATTGCTCGTTATCGTCTTCTCTTACATCTGTGGCTTTTTTAGCAAGGCACTAATGTAGGCAGCCGGGTGGCTCAATGTGGGGAAGACCCCTCTGGCCACATCTTTAGCTGCAGTTAACCCCACTGGTTCAGAGTTCAGGAGGACCACTGAGTCACACACTGTTAGCCGTCTGCATCAACATCCAAATGGGAGGAAAAGCAAATGTGTGAACCTGACCTCAGCAGCCGTTCCCGTCACGTAGTGGTTACTGGAGCTGGTGGATGTTATCTCGATCCCCTGAGAGAAATGGAAACAAAAAAATATAATGCTGTGCATAATTCAGAAAGATAAAATAACTTGTGAGTCTGCAGTGTGAATCTGCACAAACAGCTTGGACAGCTGCTGCTGTTATAATTGGATTCTGTGGAAATATCAATGTTTGTTCATCAACTTGTCATCACTAATCACAAGTTAAATTACACAATCAATACATATCTAATGGTGATGGAAATATCAATGGATAAAAAGTGTTTCATTCCTGTATTTATGACATTCTGATTTGAAAAAACAGCACTACATACATTATATACTTTTCCTGCTATTTTTTTCCACATTTTGTAAATCTTTAACTTCTTATGACTAGTATGGGTTTGAGCTTTAAGTTTCATTTGTGTTTCTCTTTTGGATAATTTCTTTGGATCTTGCCATGCTTGGTTATTACTTTGTGTTTGTTCATTTAACATTCGTGCCTTTGGACTTGTTTCTTTAGATTAGATTCCCTTCTGTTTTGTAGTTTCTTCCTTTGTTCAGTTCTTTGCTCCATTAGTTTTCTGTGCTGCTCCTCTTCCACCCTTCCTCAACCCGTCAGCCTGCTTTTCTGCTCCACTGTTTTCCATTCTCAGCTGATTAGTTTTCTTTGCTGCTCGGTCAGTTACTCCTCTTCCTCAGGATATAAACTCGTCAATCCTCATTGCTTTATAAAACACAGAACTTCAATGGATTTTATGAGGATTTTATGCAACATATCAACAGAAAATGGATTTAAAAAAACCAAACCAACAAAAACAAATACTAAATGACCTCAGAATGATTGTGATGTATGTTGAGCAATCTATCAAACATATATGAATTCATCAAAATGCAATTTGTGGAGGTTCAGTTTAGTGTTGGGCAATATAACAACTCAATAACTAATTAAGAAATAGGACATATAGTAATGAAAAGGGCTTTAGGATTTATTAGGACAGGTAATACAGCTGAGACCTGACAGGCAGTATGTGGAGTCTCCAATGTTTAAGCATTTTTACAAGAGGAGAGGAGATTACTAACAGTAATGTGAAATTAGATTTGCATTATCTTCTGGCTGCTACCAAGCATGTTTTCACTTTTAAAGAAGCGCAAATGGGATTTATACATTAATATATTGCTGATTAGGAAAAGTGTCATTATTAATCCATAAAGTCCTGCAAATGTTAATGGAATTCAGTGTTAGTTTATAAGAAACTCAAAAAGTAAATACTATTATTACTCATTCTAATTTGTTCTTTAAGTTTATATTGAAACAGATACTAGATTTTTACTTTAAAACATTTTCTACAGAAAAAAGATATTGGGATAGTTTTCCTTGTCATATTACTCAGCTAATGTTTTCCAGAATAACATTTTGTCAAATATTTCTAAGGTTAAAACTTTGTGACAAACATACATGAGTGAATCGTTACGTCCTAAATTCCAGAAAATTAAGAACTAAGTTTAGAAATTATTGACATAATTTTATTGTTTTTCTTTATTCAATCTTAAAATTTCTACAACTATATTTACACAAAATTTGAAAAAGATTCAGTGGTTTTAATTTTTAGATTTACACATTATGTCAGAGGCACGTCACGCACGGTAAACCCCCGTTGTAAGAACCATAATGCCTTCTGCTTCTCACTTCCTTCTCCCCCTGCCTTTAGTTCCCATTACTCTTAATCTGTCAGAGCGCCGACTTCATTATCGGTGATGTGCTCTAATCAATTACCTGCTGTCAGCTGTAATTAACAAACTGTCTCCTCTAGCTAAGTACATTTGTGAAAGTCCTCCTTTTGTGGAGCAGTGCATCAGCAGAAAAATGAACTTAGCATTCAGAAGCACGGCTGCATTCATGGGCATGTAAACAATATGCAGGCACAACATCAGAGGTGGTGTAATGTAGAAAAAAATATTTTAAAAAACAAGATGTGATGAGAAAATGCATCCAGCGTCTAATAAGACTTTTACTTAATGGTTGGAGTCCACAAAGGGAAAGAAAGAGGGAAACGCATGAAAGAAATAGCTCTTTAGAAATGAATCCTAAAAGGATACTAGATTAGTGGGATAACCAGCAAGGAGGAACAGAGGAGAGCTGTGAGTACTGAACCAAATGTGCAGACTTCATGGCAAAAGCAGGACAGGTAGCACAAAA
Source organism: Alfaro cultratus (assembly GCA_903066825.1). Lineage (NCBI taxonomy): Eukaryota > Metazoa > Chordata > Actinopteri > Cyprinodontiformes > Poeciliidae > Alfaro > Alfaro cultratus. Next base: position 38,149 of record CAEFZX010025615.1, read on the forward strand.
AGAACATTGTGCTTTAGCTACCAAACATCAGGGAAAGCTTTAGGAGCTAAAAGTGGGTACAGGAGAAGAACGAGGAGCTGGATGAAGGATCAGTTGACAGGAACCAAATGAGGAAACCCCCAGCAGAGGTCAGGGTTAAAAATAAGCTTTAAACAAGTCAGTGTTTAAAAAAACATTAGCATAATCAGTTGGAGGGGGAAAAAAAAGAATAATATGAGGGTGAGTAAATTGATAAGCCAGGTGAAGTGTAAAAAATGGACGTGAAGGTCAAGAAAAGTAAAGACAAAAAAAAGGAATATTGAGATTTAAATATTTTACATTGATTTTCTGTGAATTTTTAAATTTTTACATTTGTTCACAATGAATTCTATTTTAATCAAATAGTGGTTAGCAAAGTTTACCAATTCCAATTTTTGTTTGTGACTGAATCAATAAATAAATCATAGAATGTGTACTATGATGATATATAAATACTTCTAGCACAATTTAGTGTAAACTAGAACATTGACTATAGAAATATAGATGACAATATTAAAAATATTCAAGAATGTACTTTTGTTTTTACAGTCACTAAACTTTAGTGGAAATATGAATTTTAAATCCTGTACATGAATCTGTTCTTCTCTTAGTGCAACATAGAATAATTAACTAAAAGGAAACAAAGTAAAAATATTAAAAATATAAAAAGAAAACCTTTCTGTATTGAAATCTTGCTGGGATATCAAAACTGACACATGGTCAGCTTTTTTTATTCTGTCTCGTTTACAGGTTAAATGTTGAGATTATGTAGCAATAATAAACATTTAGTTTTTACTCCTGTTATCCAGCACATGACATTATGTGATTCATCTCATATTAGCTTATTTAAACGCTAATTCAATTACCATGTGAGCTTAACTTTTCACATTTCTTCTTAAAGCGTTAATTGAAAGCATATATTGACGTCTTAGCCTTAATAAAAACTAAAATTAAAATAAAACGGAGCAAACCTATGAGAGCTCATTGTGGCTGACACAAATTTAACACGGAATAAAAACTTTTTTACATTCATGAAGATAGTAAGGAAGAAGAAGGTAAGAAAAAATAAAAAACTTTACCAGTTGATCACTGGGTTTAGCAGGCACCAGGTTGACGCTCTCCAGCTGAGCCGTGTGGGTCAGAAGCGAGTCGGAGCTGGAGTTCAGGATCTCATCACAAACATCCACCAGCTGACGGCACTAAAACGGGAAAAACACACCTTCACTTACTGGGAGGAGACACCGGCTCACACAGCTAAAAATACCTCGTTTAAAGCACAGTGAAACAAAAGTTTCATCAGCTGAAAGTATGAATAAGCATAATTGTGAGACAAACTCACAACAGATATGATGTCCTTCTCCTTCTCGTAGACCGTTGAATCCTGTTGGAAAAGTGGAACAGCAGGATTTAAGAAGAGGAGTCACAAAATGACACATTGGTCTATATGCTAATGCCATTGATTTGTGGAAATGGGACAAACGGAGTTAAAACCCATGTCCCAGTTCCTCTTCACAGCTTGAGTCAGGAAGCAAAAAGCCAAACACCAGTTGAAAGCTGTCTGATGAAGTCAATAGTAATGATTCATTTATCCTATCATGTTTTTGATTGGACTGATTGAGTTACTCTGTCTGCAGCGTTTTTACATTTTGTCATGTTACAACCATAAACAGCAATCCATCTTTAAACTTTTTATTAGCTGGACCAAAACAAAAGAGGGCAAGCTGGTGCAGTGGAGGGAAACTGACACATTGTTACAGATAAAAATACAAAAATTTGGGGAATGCATTTGTATTCAGCCCCTCTCACTCTGACACCCATGAAAACCTGAATGAAACAAACAGACCGCTCTTCCTCACTCGGCTACTTTTCTTCTTCTACTACTCTCTAAGTTGCGTTATTTACTGTTAGCTTTATGTTTTCTCTCAGTTTTTTTCTCTCAATAGAAGCTACATCTGGTTTGATGTTCTGTTGGCTGGGATTCCTTCCTGGAGGAGAGGATGAGATACCAACACAAAACTAACTTACATGGAAAATTTCAGCAAGTTATAGGAACTTGTTTCAAGTAATATTCACCAAAAATGCATTAGATCCACTGGCAGATATTTTCACTTATAAAATGCTATAAGTGAAATAATTTTCCAGTGCAATTAGTTCTTTTTTTTATCTGAAAAGTTACTTGTAAGTTAGTTTTGTTTTCTTGAAAGTGTACAGATATTTGCTCAACAAACATCCCTTTGGATTAAAGCATATTCATATGTCAGTCAAAGTCCAGACTCTTTACATCAGATTTGATGATCCTGAGTTGTTTTCCAAAGAATGGGTTAAGTTTTCTCTTACTAAATGTGCAAAGCAGCCAGAGACAAACTCTCAAAAACTCACAGTTGAGTGATAAATGTTTTACTGAATGTTCAGATTTTTATCTGTAAAAAATGTTGAAAATTAATTCCTTTGCGTCCACGTCACAATTATGAACTGCATTTTTGGTCTATCACAAAAAATACAAATAAAAATGTTGAATTCTGTGGAAAGTGACAAAATGTGGAAAAGTTCAAGTTGTATGGTTACTTCTGGAGGCATTGTAAAGTTTTTATTGGAGCCTTGCAGCTTATGATTATTAATATATAGAGGAATAGTTTCTTTAGAACTGTCATGATTTGAGTTTTTTGTGTTTATTTTCGAGTTTTCTGTGTCTCTGAGTCTCCCTGCTGTCCTGTCCTCCCCTTGATTGTTCCCAGGTGTGTCTCGTTCCCTGATTAACTCTGGTGTATTTAGTGTCACCTGTGTCTCTGTCGGGTCCTTGTCGTTTGTCGCTGTGTATCTGTAAACCCTGTTGCTACCAGTGCTGAGCCATTGCTTTCCGCTCTGCTGTGCTGCCAGGATTTTGGACTGTTTGGATCTGTTTTGTACCGTCATTCTTTATTAAACCATCATTATTCGTCTCATCCTGGATCTGCTGCGTTTTCCTCACCGCAATCTACACCATTTCATGACAAGAACCAGTCAAATGGATAAGAAATGCTCAACAGCATTTGATGAGTGAATAATTTATAAGGAGAACTGAAAATTCAGAAACGTTCTGGTACTAAACAGCAAAGAAATTTAATAAAATCAGCATCAGAGCAAAGATGGAGCACCCCTACATTTACAGGACGACCTCAAAATCCAGAGATCCTCACACACACCCTCACACACACACTCCCACTTAATCTGCAGTATATATACTCCATCTGTCTCACATTGATAAACAATGTTTCACTCAGAAGGCGCCAGTGTTGAATGATACAGTTATTAAAGCCATTACAGTGGAACTAAATTGCCTTCATGTCTGGTTTCTGGGATGCGAGTGACGATAATGGTTCAGCAGGCAGAGAGGTGGGATCAGAAAGGGAGCAGAAGAAATGAAGAAGCAGCTTCATATAATGGAGAACGATGAGAAATTCATAGAGGAGGGGGGCCGATGTTCACAAAGCATAACACACCAGATAATATTAATGCCTAGAGCTAATCTGAGGGGCCGGGTGACGAGTTGCACAGAGGTCCGGATGGTAAAACTAATCCCTGTGAAACGTACCGAGGGATCAACACTGAACACAAACGGATTGGGCTAATTGAGAAGTCATATGACACAAGACTCTGAGGAGAAGTATCATTATCAGCCCAGTTCTGCTTTTACTCAAGTGTGAAAACTTGTGTACCTGTGACAATGAGACACTTTAAAAGTGATACAACAGATGAAAATAGCTGTTGAAACTTTAAACTTGGTGCCTATTTGAGCAAACTAATTTCATCACGACAGTCAGGCTAATTGTTAGGCTTACTCAGCTCAGCTGCTTGATTAGTCAGGAACTTTTCACAATGTAAGGACGTCTAAAAATAGAGCAGTAAGCAATCTGAGTTTAAAAAAAGGTACAACACAGGGAGTCATGAATATATATTAGCATCTTCAGCTAAGATTTGGGTTCTGAAAAGTGTATGCAAGACATGCTAATAAATAATTTAAAATTGTTTTCTTTCATCTAAAATAAATATTTACTGTAATTTATTATAATTTATAATGGCCTCATTTTTTGAAATCAAAAACTGCCACCAAAAGGCTAAAGGAAACCTCAGTTAATCCAGACAAAATGTCATATTAACTCATGTTTTCATGCTCAATCTGCTTGTTAGAGCAACCAACAATGTGCTAAACTGAGTTTCCACATGATGTCATCAAACTGGGTGCAGCCATATTGGAGGCAAATAACAAAACAAGCATTTGTTGCTGCAGTCTCTCATCGTAAGCCCAGTAAATAACACAGTAACCATTCCTGAAGTTGAAAACTTTCTGATTGAGAAAAACATGAATTTTTGGCAAACTGCCAAAGATATCTAAAAAATAAAAATGTCAGAAGTTGTGGGAAGAGAAGAGATATCTGTGGCAAACCAAGCTGCACCTAAACATCTAGATGCAGAACGTACTCGGTGCATTCTGTATCATTCAAGAAGCACTACCCACAAAGTTATGACATTTAGTAAATTATTGTGCAGCTCAAACTGTGTTAGGTGTAAATCTTTCACATGTGTGAACTTCTTCTGCTTTCATTTCTGCCTGTGACGTAGAACCGAGCTGCCCGACCCAGATCCTCAGCCCTGCTGTTGTGAAGGCTTTTACATCTTTTCCTGTTACAAAAAGATGTTCAGATGTTTTAAATCATTTTCACTCATATCATTGGAATGTTGATGACTCAGTGAGTCAAATCACATGTGTTGAAGCTGGGAAATATTGAAAAACATGAAGGAAACCAGATATTTTAGTTAAACATGCTCGACAAAGAATAAATCTACATAAAATCTACAAAAGACAAAAGTTTTCCATGAATACTTTACCACAAATAGGCAGATTTCAATTGTAAACCGATTCTCCTTTTCCACTGTTTTATTATGTTTTCAGAGATTTAAGCTGCATCTTATGAAAACCAACTTCTTGATTGAATAAAAATTATTTTACATTCAAGTCTGCCAAGTCTTTTTATCTGTAGCCAGCTCAAGTATTACAGTAACACGGATATTAAAACAGCAACAAAGCATAAAATTAAGAATATAAACTCTTAACTTGTCTGGAGGTCAAGTGCAGAAGAAGTTGCACCGCCTATCAACCAGCAAAGTATCACTTCTGTTCCCACTAACCAACACCTTTCTCATTTTATGAATTACATAACTCTGCTGTCACAGGAGACTTTCCCATAACAGTGCAACCTGTTCTGCATTTTATTTTAACAGTGGCAGAACAGGAAATGGCACATTTGAAAGAATCCAAGGTAGGCGGCTGTTCTGTTCAAGGAAACTGGTCAGAAAGCTGGGCTGGAGAATCAAATGGAGTAAACCAGTGACTTTTACTAATATTTACAAGCAAAGCATCTAAAAGTGTCAAAAACTACAGGTGGCCATGAAAATGATCAAAGGTTCATTATGAAGTAGGTGAGAAGAGGTTTTAATGCATTTATTTACATGGATCAAATCGGTGCCTTTTAATAGCAAACTGATGTATTACTGGATAGAATAGAGAGAAGATGCAAATTACACAGACAAAATTGCATATCTTTACATCTACACTGCAACACATATCTTTAAAAAAAATCTTTTGTTTTGTACCTCCAAAAAACTAACACAAAATATAAATGTTTAAAAATGCAAGTTGTTGGAGAAAGTTTGAGGTTTACAAAAAGCTTTGAGTGTCTCTGTGGAAAAAGACGAAGTGTATCAGGCATAAAAAGGGATGAGGTGTGGTGAAGATGGGTTTCATTTTTTCAACAGCCTCCAGCATTTTGATGCTCCATTTTCAAGCCTTTCCATTTATCGACGTCAAACGGATTATAACAAAGAAACCACATCTGAACTTTTAATAGGACACATACCTAAAAATGTAAGATGTATCATAAGGGTACAGGAACTCTGCAGCTGAGCCATGTTTAGTTCCAAGTAAACTAGAGCAAAACTCATCTCTACGTTGGAAACAAAAACTTCACAGTCATCAAGCGAGTCACACAAACAAAGATAGAAGTTCCTGATGTCTTCTGAGTTAATGTATCTAAAATACAATATGGTTTCAGATTGGACCTACAGTATCAGTTGAGTGATTCATTGATACTGAGCAGAGGGGAGGTTTTCCAGGGTTTTGGTTTTGCTAAATATAATCAGTGATCAAGTATTTCTTGGTATATTCTTTCTTCTGTTGGGTTAGATTTTGGTGTTGGTCATCAAATCTTCCCTCTTCCCAACTTTAGGCGTTTTGGCTCCAATTTATATTCCACAATAACAAAGAAATTTGTTAATTTACTTGAGGCGGCAAGAACAAGACAAGTTCTTTCTGACTTGGACATTTTCCACCTTTGAAAGTGTTTTTTTGTAAATGATGATGGTAAAATCATAATCTCACCACCAATGATTTCAACACATTTTCTATAATGTTTTAACATTCCACTTTAATGTTTATGCAACTCCAATTAAATCTACTATTAGAAGATTGCTCATGATTATTTTAGCTTTAATAACAAATAACTTCTCATACTTCCTAAGACTCATCAGGCTGAAATAGGAATCAGGCCCACATACTATAAAAACACAAAATCTTTAGCAGAAATGTTTGTCTAGTTTCTAGTGCTGCTATTTTAGTACACTTGAATTAAGACAAAAATAACTTAAAAGTAACTTTTCAGCAAGATGAATAAGCTGTTTTAAGTCAGTAATTCTTGAATACAGATACATACAGTACTAGTCTTACTGGCAGATTTTTTCACTTAAAACAGGAAAAATGTTTCATTATAAGTGAAACTAATGTGTTTTTATGTATATTTAAGATTTAACTACTTAAAAACTGCTGACATATGTTGATGAAAAGTTACTTTTGTGTTAGTTTTGTCTTATTTCAAATGTACTAAGATATGTGCAGTAGAAACTAGGCAAAAACACTTGGTAAGATTTAGGTTTTTGCAGCGCATCAGTGCAGACAAAGTATGTTGTTAAATCTTAAGAGAATAATTTAAAATTATACAAAGGAATATTATTTTACAACATTTTATTATTCATCCCCAGAGGTAATCAAAAATACTAAGCTAACATAAAAAATGCAGATAAGAAATGCGAAGCATGGGACAGAAGTTGTGTGGTGGATTGAGACGCAGCTGCTGTGTTTTGAAATCCATCAGGAAACTTTTGTGGCTAATTTTGATGTGTTTACAACCCTTTTCTGAAAAGTGCTGCAGCACTGTGTTGGAGAAACAGTCTGAGAAAGCAAAAATAAGAGAACAGCTTGAAGATGCACAGCCACATTCTAAACTCAAAGATAATACATATATCTAAACGATAAAAAATGTTCCTGCTGATTGGTGGAGGTCAAACAGGAAAGTCAAAGATCTCGACCAACCAACACAGTTTGAGCTCAGGTCTTGAACTTGCTCTGTTGATGTTTCATATTGCTAGCCAGACGTGCTATAAAAAGATTAGGAAACATAAATACACCTGCTGCGATCATTTGAAATTACACTCTCCGTCTCTCCTTGTGTGAACTCCCTTTTTCTTCTTCATCTTAAATAACATTCGGACAGTTCAGCCTTTAAACTGTCAGTCTTGCTCAATATTTTAACCTCTTTATGAGGATTTTCTCCTCTCTGTCCTCTTAATAAGTTATCTGCTTTGGTGAAGCATGTTAATATTTGCTAGCCAGTGACAGCTATATTGTGCTTTAGAGAATTATTATATATTTTCTGTCAAGCTGAAGCATTATGTAACCCAAACTGCACACTAAAAGCGAAGCTCTCATAGCTGTTTTGTTTTAGAAGTATTTAGACCTTCATAAATTTATTTGCTTTTATCTGGAGGTGCATTTGTTAAAGGTGCAATAACAGACATTATTTACTTTCTCTTCTAGAAACCAAATTAATCTCACATACCTGAGAGTTCACCTCCTTCTCTACTTGCTCTCAATCTCTTTAACTTTGGCTGCTGCCTGAAACTCAGACCTGACAAGTTAAGTGTTGGTCCTGGCAACACCAGCTGACTGCTGACCCAGATCGCCCCCAGGGTGGGAGAAAGAAATACACTCTGAAATGCACATACACTCGTAGAGAAAGGAGTAATAAGTCCTTTCTTTTGTGAAGGATGTGGTGCGGCTTCTGTGGAAGACGTCACGCTGAAGGCCTGACAACACAAATGTCACGCGGGGAACGACACCAGAGTCAATTAGCCACAAGCAAAGGTTTAAGCAACCATGACTTTACTTCTCTGTGTGGTGAAGGGAAATGCACATGAGTATGCAAAGACACTCAGATGTACAGTTCTTACTTATAGATTGGCGAGGAGGAGGCATAAAAATCTTTCACATCTTATATTCCAGGCATTATTGGAATCTAATGTGACACACCGACATGAAGTAGCGCATAATTGTGAAGTGGAAGGAGAATGACACAGATAATCGTAAAAGTTAGCCATATTCTGTTAGCGCTCAGTTGAACCATTCGTTCCTGCTTTTAGAGTTGCAGGTGTTTTGGGTCGTGGTTCCACCAAATTTGCATATCTAGAGTCTGAGATTTTTCATCAAATGTCTAGCAAAACAAGCTCAAGCTCTATCAGATCAGATTAGAGTGTCTGTGAATAGCAACTTTCAAGTCTTACAACAGATTTTCAGTTTGGATTAAGGTCTGAACTTTCACTAGGCCCTTTTATCACAGGAAAATCCTTGGATCTAAACTTTGAGTCAGAAACTTTTACAATTCAATGAGTCGTCTTTGTCTCCCTATTCTACTAAATGCTATTTGTTTAGAGCCACAAAACCTACATCAACTAACCTAGTTGAGCTAACTTAAGTTCTGCAAATATCTAGTGTGTAAATTTATCTCCACACCTGAGCTGCTGCTCCCTGCAGCTCCTCTAGAGTTAGCATGGCTGCTTCTCAGGTTAAATGTTGTCCTCACTCAGCCTGTTAGCTTAGGAGTGAGTCCATGTCTTGTTTGCAGTTGTCCCATCTTTGGAATATTATTTTATATTCTGCCTTAAACTTCTCCGCAGCTTTTTCCCTGACCTGTCTGCCGCAATTTTTTGTTTTTATGATTCTGTTTGTTTTCTAATATTCTCCAACAACAAATGTTTCCTTTCCAATCACCTTCGTATGAAAACATTTTCAAGGAACAGTAAATAAGTTTGAAGCTATTAAGTTGCCTCTGAGGAACTTTTTAAAATGTGTTAAATGTTTCTTACAAAATAAGCGATGCGTCAAATCCATAGACCTGAAATTACAGAATCAATGGCAGTTTTTCTATCAGCTGCATTGGCGTCCAAACAATAAAATATCCTCCATGTTCTCTAGCTTTCAGCACATAAGTGGCGCCTTTAAAAAGGGAACCAGTCAAACAGTCACCTATAAATAAAAATAGTTGACAACCTGTGCACACCAAAAATGGTAATCTTTGTTAGCTTACTTTTCACTGACTAAGCACTCTCCCCCGTGTGATGACAGTCAATAATGAATAAAAAGAGCCGTCAACAAGGCCAGCTCATCGCGTAGGAGCAAAACAACAAAAAAAACATCTTCTCAGAGTCAACACACTCCATCACCCAGCTATCCACACTTCCTTTCATTCTCATACTCGCTGTTTCTCAAGGTTCATTAGATATTTTCACAGTTAAAACACACCGACACAGAGTTTAACTTCTGATCTGATCAACCCCCGCAGCTCAGAGAGACGATGCTTCTGCTACACAGACAGCAGCTCGTTTGTCATTTTCAGAGATAGAGTTTCTTATTTAAAATCACTTCTCTTTAAACTTAATGAGGCAGACAACTAGTGTTGCATCGAAAAGCAGAAAAGGAAGGATCACCTTGTGTCGAATTATCCAATCAGAGCGGTGAGAACAGTACCTGTCATGCTGGCAGGTTTCCAGAGCCGGATATATTTAAAGTCCTTTAAAAACCGGGTCTCAGCTCCAGACTCTCTTTCAGGTTTCGTCTTGTCTGTTTTCTTCTCTCCTTCACCTCCGTCAGCTTGTTTTTCCTTTCCTGTTGTACTTCTGAGAATACAGCCTCTCGCTGCCTGTTGCTCGGTGTTTGGTGTTCACTCCCCTATGAGCTGGAAGTCATTGATAGAGGCAGTGCAATCCCTCTCTAAGTCTCCTCCCTTGCTCTCTGACTCCCTCCCTCTGGCGGCCAGCATTACATATCCAGGCCTGTCCTCTTTGCTACAACAACCACTAAGCACTTTCCACCCTCTTCTCATGTACCCTCTTATGATTATTCCTTCCTCACCTGTTTCTTTCAAGCATTTCACAGCTCCACAACAGAGGAAACAGAAACCAAACGCAGCTAAATGTTTTTGTTTTCTTACCAAAGCTCCATGGAGGTGCAACTTCCCTTCAAATATGTCAGGAATTTACAGGAAAAAAAACTGCGTAAGTAAAGTTAGGCTGAGGAACAGACGGGTGTGCATGTGCTTCTGTTTTTCTCGTTAGTCTAATTGGGAGAATTAAAAAGCAAACTGGCGCACGCCCAACCGATTGTGGTTCCTCTTTGGATATTTATCATGCATGACATTACGACTGACAACGTAGCAGTTCCTTTTAAGATAAAACTGATGGGAGGTTTGGGAACAAAATCGCTGTAAAAGTCTCAAGACCTCAAGCACACAGTAGAGTTTTGTCTTTTTAGATCTGAATTTTGTACGGAAAAGATTTGGAAATATCAGATTTGAGCTGAACTGATGTGGGAAACACATGAACACACCCACCTTGTGGACGATGTCTCTCAGATTCTTACAGTGGGTGAATATGCTCTGAGTTGAGGTGTATCTGCTGAGCTGGGTTAACTGATATCTGGAAAGACAGATGATGATGTAAATCGGTTCCGACAGATTGGGAGCGAGAGGAAACAAAGTATTTTAAGCAAAAACATTCAGTCAGAATTAAAATGAGGGGAGACTCCCACTGAGGTAACTCAGTTAAATCGTTTAACCCACAACCAACACATAGAGCTAAGTGATCTAAGTTAAATAAAAGACGTTTCATAATGATGCACTCAGGACTTCCTTTTTGCAAACCTGTTGAGCAAGCAGAAGAGTCCTCTGGCAGAAGTGATGAGCTCTATGACGTTCTTCAGGACGCCAGCTGGCAGCTTGGTGGCGCTTCGTCCGTCGTAGCTGTAGTGGCGCCAGCCGCCTTGGATGGCCATCGGCAGGGAGTGGGCAACGGCCCGCAGCTTTTCTGTCAGACCGCGCAGGGTCTCTCCTCCCATGCCATAAGTCTGAAGACAACACACACAAAAACACACACACGTAACGACCAGGCAGGACATTCCACCCCCTGCTGTCATCAGCCCCCCCAGAAGAGGACAGCGATTGTTTTTTGAGTCACATTTTCATACGCTGTGGTTTGTTTCTGGCCAAGTTCCATATGTTGAAAACAAATCTCCAACTTTCCCTCATTTCCTGTGTCTTTTCTGCTGTCTGGTTTGAATAAATCCACAGAAAGCTTAAGTATCAGAGTATTATTCCACTTTCAGTCCAACAGACACTTTCATATTGCAGCTTTTATGCAACTGCATGCAACAACGAAAACCTCAGCAATGAACTATAAAGAACAGTTCAGTTGCTTTTGAGCTAAAAAAAAAAAAAAAAAACTGAAAAAAAGAGGTTAAGACGCTCCAAATCAATGTAAAGCAGGTTGGGACATTTGTTGCCGTGGAAACATAATTTTTGAATCCACTGTCGACAACAAAGCAATAAAAACTTTTTAAAAATTAGTTAAAATAAATCATTTTAAAAGTTTGTGCACATTTCTTTAACTTAAACAATAAGATTACATTTAAAACATTAATATAATAAAAGATTTTAAACAGTAGACTACAAATACAGCTCTGGGAGAAATGAAGACTCTGCTGCACTGAACCCCATTGAAAACCTCCAGGTTGTTCCACCAAATATTGATTTCTGATCTCTTCCTGAGTTAAAACATTAGTATTATTGTTTCTAAATGAATATGAACTTGTTTTCTTTGAAATTTTTGAAGTCTGAAATCACTGCATCTTTTTCATTATTTTGACCATTTCTCATTTACTACAAATAAATACAAAATTTCTGTTTGGAATTTCAGAGACATGTTGTCAGAAGTTCATAGAATAAAAGAACAATGTTCATTTTACTCAAACATAAATCTATACAGAGTAAAATCAGATAAACAAATTATTTAAGTGATCTCTTAATTATGTCCAGAGTTGTATTAATCATAATGAAAACTAAATTAATAATAGAATTTGGTGTAAATCCTAATAATGTATATTTATGTTTTACAGATTCGAAACCCTGGTGGATTTAGATTTTAAAATATTTTTATTCAACCATGAAGTTTGTTCCTGATAGAAAATGGAAAATGAATACAAGTCATGAAAAAGATAACTTATCCATTTTAATTAGCTTTTTTTTTTTTAAATGACATAAAAGAAATTATCTATACAATTCTCAAAAATTACTATCTTGGTATTTGAATAATCAAACCGCTTCTATAACTGTCGGTCAACAGTTTGCTGATATTTTGATGATTTATCTTTGGTAATGAGCTTGCAGGCTTTGCGATAGGAAGGCCTCATTTCCATCACCTTAATCTTTATCTCCCTCCACAGATTCTGGATCAGATTGTGGTGGGACTCCACCGCCTCTTAAATATTCATATTTCTTCCAGAAAGATGTTTCTGATAACAATGGTGGTGTTGATAAGTGTTCTTTTGCTCGCAGCTAAAGACAGATCACAGGCCCATCACAAGGCAGAACACAGACACACTGGACAAACAATAACAAATGCACACACTCATACCTGCAGGCAGCTTAGAGAGCCCAGTTAACCTAACAATCATGTTTTCATACTGTGGGAGGAAGTCAGAGTACCAGGAGAGAATCCTTGCATGCACAGGAAGACCATGCAGAAAAACCCCAGGCCAAGATCAGAACCCAGGACTGATTTATATCTAGTAAAATATAATTCAAATATAGCCAGAGACTGCATATTATCCCTGTTATCAAATCAAAGTCTTTCAGAAAGACAACAGCCTTCATTCATTTGTCTGTTGCTCCAGTTTTCTGCATCCCATCATGAAACATGGCTCTTCAGAGCTGCTAAAACAGAGTGTTTGATTGTTACAGACCACTCATCTCGGGGTCAAGTGCTTCATACTGGTCAGGCTTTGTTGGTACACATCATCCAGCCACCAGAACAAGCTAGTCAACAAGTGGCCATGAATCTTTTATGGAGCTGTTAATTATGTAGCTGTGCACTTGAAAGTGTTTCTGTCTGTGCCATGTGAGCATCTGATGGGGAGGTTTTATGAATGAGCGCAGTGTTAAGAGCTTCATGGAGCATCATGACAGACACAAGCACCCACACACAAGGTCTGTTTGAGGGGAAAGAAAGGAATTACTAGAGGAGCAGCTTTCCTCATTCACAGCCTCCAGGCTTACAGGTTCAATCTGTATCCCGGTTAATTAAAGAACTCAGCAACAAGGAGCTTAAGCCATCTTAGTCTGATGTTTACAGGCTGTTACGTCACCAGAGCTGCTGAATCAGAGGTTATACTGAAGCAAAGACTATAATGGAAGAACACAAATCTCCCCACAAAACAGCTCATTTGTTAAGTCACTGAAGACTCCGTCCAAATTCCCTAAAGATTGTATTTATGCAGCAAGATAAAGAAAAAGATAAAGATTTGAAGGAAGAGTGAATGTGGCTTATTGTGCATGTATCTGATTAAATTGGAATATAATTGAAAATGTAATGTATTTCAGTAATTAGTTTATATAGACTAGAGATACACTGATCAAATATTAATATTCGTATCTAAAAAGAATAGATTGGGTATCGATGACAACATAACCGATCCCTGAGAGCAGATCTATTCATTCAATTATATGCTTTGTGCTCTGAACGACATCAAGCTTTATTACTTATTTTAAATTATATTTAGAATTCCTATTTGCACTTTCTGAACCATTTGAAAGAAGATTTGATGCAGTTTTTTCTTTTTACATGTTTGACCAAGATCTATTGTTTTGTCTGTTTCTTTATTATTTATTTACATTGACTGTTATACTCCTGATTGCACTGACTAGAAAAATTAAAGTTGTGTTGTTTCTACATGTTAGGCCAAGCTTGTGAAGCTATTGGTGTGTTTAAGTGGGCTGTTCTGGTGCAGAATTGTCAAATAAATGTGTAAATCAGTCTATGTTTAAAAATAGAAATGTTTAAGTCAATTCAGCGCTTTCTGTGTCGGTCGATACAAACACTCAGACATCTGTATCCGTATACAAAGTGAAAGAAGTTAATCGGTGGATCCCTAATGTAGATTTATTATGTACATAGTGAAATAGTTCACACTGCGAAAAAACACCTATGGAGAATCTAAGTATTGTCGAGTAGAGCATCGTCAAGAAGAAGATGAGAGACACCAGAGTCAACAATATAGAGGAGCTGAAGACTGTTTTTAAAGCATGATGGGTTTCCTGAACACTTCATCCGAACCACACACTGATCACCTCCAGGCCATGCTGCACTGATGCAGTAAATCATGCAAAAGGCGCCAAAAACATTCCCAAATATTGTCCAGGACACACAGCAGCTCTCTAGATATGCTTTGGCAAAGGATTCAGCATAAGTGCTTATCTGATGTTGACATGAATAATACAGTTAATGTTTTTACTACAAAACGCTTGAAAAGCTGGAGCTGGAATGTTAGATCGAAGTACTAAGAAATCACACTGAGTAAAAACATCACATATTTCACTAAGGCAAGGCCAAGATGTCAGGAAGTTCTGTGGTTCTGGGTGTGCTGGCCAGATTTCTAAGAGATTATCCTACAGTTCCTGGTACGACTGTGTAAACAACAGCAGGATCTGAAAACATTACAGAGATGGAAATCAGCATGCTGTCATATCACAAAATACACAACACCCTCACCAAACATGGATATGACCACTCAGGTAATATCCTGCTCACTTCACACAACACTTCCAGAACACACAAAGGAGACAGAACTGGAGACAGATAATGCTGCTGCAGACTGTAAACACACACACACACACACACACACACGCGCACGCACGCACGCACGCACGCACGCACGCACGCACGCACGCACGCACGCACGCACGCATGCAGGTGTGTATTCTCACTCACCAGGGAGCAGAGTTTCTCCACAGCCTCCAGAATCAGCTCCTGGTGTCCGATCTTCTGAACTCCCAACGCCTCCAGATCCTGGGACGTCAACTGGAGCAGGTCCAGACCCGACAAGTGCCACTCCAACACCTGGTACTGATCAGTGGGAGCATCCAGACCTGGAAGTCATGAAGTTCGTTTTACTACAAACAGATCAGGGGCATAAATGGAAATTCTCCAGTGTCAGGAAATCTCATGCATGTACCAGCATGAAAAATGCCTCTCGCTCTGGTTCATGTACCGAGGTTAGGACTGAAAAAGTCACATTGAAAGGACATCTGGGTTTTCACATGCAATATATGAAATGAACAGCAAAGAGTAAATGCAAAATCACACACTACTTCCAAAAAAAAAAAAAAAACACTGGAGGATTTCATTAACTTGATTTGAGTTTTGATTTACAACTCAAAAATACAGATTTTTACACCAATATGTATTGAAACCAATATCTTTCAATACATATTGGTGTTTTGCAACATGCTGAATCATTCTTGTTCATACAGTCCTAACTAGTGGGATCCCCAGGGGTTCATCCATGATCCACTTTGTTTTCTGTTGGCATAGTTACAGCTACAAGCTAAAAAGAAAAAGATCAGACGTCACTCAGTTCTCTCAAACTAACTAAATATAAACTGATATAATATTTATGTGCTATATTTGTCATTAACTGGTTTTTCTTCTTTCCAACTGGTTGAAAATGCTGCATCATGACGTCTGATAGGTACATGTAATCATTACCACATCATGACGGTTTTAGCTTCTTCTCTGGCTCCCTTTCCATTTTAAAATGATTTTCAAGATCTTACAGTTCTTTTAATGTGTTAAATGATTCTGCAGCCCACTGGGAGGTCAGTAAGGTGAGGTGAGCAGATCCTCCTGGATGTACTGAGGAGCAGATTAAAATAGGGAGCTGAATGGGCTTTACCTGAACTCTGGAACATCTGGCCCAAACACATCAGAACCTCTGCAACATTTTAGAAAAAATCATTCAACAATCACTCGTGTACTAACGGCCATTTAAACCCAGTTGTGCTGTGACGTTTTGACTTACTGTGTGTTTTTTGTGATTCGCTTGAAGTTTATTGTTTTTCATTTTTTGACGAAGAAGAAAGAGCCGAGCCAAAAAGCAAAGCTCTTTTTCAACCAATCTGCCTATGTTTAGAAACTCAGGATGCCCCCTTTGTGAGGATTTCTGAACAAATCCCACCAGTAATCTCTTAATTTTAGCAGCATGTTTCCTCTGACTGGGAGTAATGACAGCATCTGTTTAGGAAGGTAAAGCTTAGGGTGATGAGACGGAGGGCTTCCAGCCTCAAATTGTTGGAGTTCATCTCAGAAGGTGAATTGTCAAAGTGCAGAAAGCTGTTATTATAGAAATTATTTCCTGATTCCCATTTTCGCTCAAATTGAAGTAAAAACAAAATGTATATTTTTTAAAATAAACGAAAATGGCTTACGCATTTCTTTTGAAAGTGCTCAGAAAAACTTTTATTACGAACATAGAACTTTTCTACAAAGTAGCATGGAGAAGCAGAGGACTCCTGTGTTGTAACTGTGTTGGAAAGCATTAATCTAGCCTGAGCTTTGTGGTTAAATCTCTTCTCCTTCATTTTTTCTTTTGCAGAACTTTGTTTAGTTTCAGTGTGTCAAACTAAATAAGCAGGAAAACAACAGAAGGCCATTGTTTACCCGGTTGAAACGTTTAGATGTTGACACTGATCAGAGCTGAACTGTTGTGGCTTCTCTCTCTCACTTCCTCATTCCACCTCCACCTTTCACTTCCAATAGGATTTGCGTGCTGCTTCTATTTTCGACGTAGCCGCCCCGATCCAAAGTACCTGCGAGGGGATCAAGAGTTTAAAAAAAGAAGAAGCGAGTATGTCCCTCACCTTGGAGCCACTTGGTGACTCTCTCCTCGCTCCACGCCGCGATAGGCTCCATGCTCGGAGTCCTGCTGCAGTCGCTCGTTCAGCTCCCGGCGGTCCTGGCCGACTTCTACCTCTCCGGACTGCTGGAGGAAGGAAAACTTGATCCTGATTTGGAATCGGATGATGACGAATGGCACTCCTTTTCTCAGGTAACAGGTAGAGTTTCCCCCTCTAGTGTCAGCCAATAGTACGGAGCCGTCAAGCCCCGCTGGGCGCAGGACCCCTCCCTCCGGTACCCATCACCCCCGCCTACCTGCACAACTTCATAACTGCCTTCATAAATCACGCTGCGTTCAGGCTGAGGAATCTGTGTGAGAAAGAACGGCGCAGATTTGCGGCCTGCGAGCGGATGACGCACAACAGCAGCACCTGAGCTGCGGAATTATGGCTAAAAAGAAAAAAAAAATAATAATCTTAACCCTGTTTCCATATTGATTCATTAAAAACTACCAGAAAAAATTCTTTACGTCTCCATAAATTTGTGAAAATGTTCTAAAATTATGGCTACATATTAACATAGTGATATATTTCATGTGTTTAGTTCATAAATGTTTTTGGTTTGCACATAAATGAAAACCTAAAATCAAATTTCTAAGATTGTTAAAATATAATCTAAGACCAGATCAATAATTTTAAATACAAAAATGTTATTAAATACTGAACTGTATTGTCCATGTGCTGTGCAGAGTATTCCCTCTGCTGTGTTTAATAGCATCAGTGCAGCGTTGCATGAAGATCAGCCTGTGGTTGATCTTCATGCAAGATCAACTGGATTCCTGTTGAGGAATCCAGTTTGCTTTAATACGGATCTTCATATGTGATGCTGTTTCTGGTGTCCTTCCATTCAATTCCCCACAGAGCTCCTGACATGACTTTTCTTGACAGTCTCTGAAGGACTATGGTTGTTTTTGTGGATTGTTAATTTTTATAGTTTTGTGGCTTACATTGCAGTTATCCATGTTTCTTGTGCACCTTTTTCTCTACTTTGCTTTTTTCCCCACACACTTTCCATGTATATTAAAGCACTCTTTATTCAGTTAATTAGTGGTGACTTTTTGTGGCATACTTTTATGTGGAGAGTGTAAGGAACTGTTTTGGCGGGCAACTGTCAAGCCAGCAATCTTCTCCATGAGTGCCAGAACATATCTGTATTAGAAGTCCTCTTTATTGGTATTATTTAGTGTGAATTTTTTAAACAATTGGTTGTACACCTTAACAGAGACAAACACTTGAAATACATCATAATGTGTAATGATGCTAAATCTTATCTGCACTGTTAATTTAAATAATGAAAAAAATCTAACTTTTAATGATGCTATCAGGTATTTGCCAGTTTTTCCTCTTTTGTCTCCAAATGGTGCAGCAGATTCATTACTGAGATGCATCTGTGTTGTTGCTTTCCAATGCAGGAACTTTGTTCAGTGCGAATCCTCAGCATATTGTGTCTCACAGAGAGCAGAGTAAACAAATAATCACAAAAGAAAAGCTGAAAGTACCAGCTGACCTAATCCTCTTATCCAACCAGTCTGCTCTCCTGAGAAATATCCAGAAATGTTTCTAAATTCACTCTGAATTCTGTCGTTGTCTGGGCTCCTATCACAGAACTTTTCTCAAAGTTTATGAATATTTCATTCTTGACTCAACATTTTTTTACTGCTTAAAGAAAGTTTCCAATGTCATCAGCATCTTACTTGATAATATTGTGAAGGTTACCATAAAACTCCACATTTTAATGCATGAACTCTGCAGGTATCTACTCTAATATGAAAAACTAAAACTTGTGGTTCAGTGTCTGATTTTGAAATATCCTTTCTGCGTAAAAAAACTTTTAATTTGACCTTGCTCTAGGTTTTTGTCTTATTTTATTTATCTTCATGCTCTTTAAGTTTACATAAGTTTAAATTGATAATTTTCTGACTTTTCTTAGCTGAGTTATGACAGTAATCCAGTTTTATTATTTTACTTGAATCTATGCTTTTATTTAACAGTTTGTTTATTTTGCTGAAAATTTATATTGAGCCATCTGTATTGCTGAATGATTGTCTAATTTTAAATAATAATAATAATAATAATAATAATAATAATAATAATAATAATAATAATAATAATAATAATAATAATAATAATTATTATTATTATTATTATTATTATAATGCATACATATCTTTCTTTTAACTCTTGCATGTTTGATGATGTGAATTTAATCTTTTCAGAATGACTGCTTGTCTTTGCTCAGGATGTTTGATTATTTTTTTCATTGTATTTATATAATTGTTCATTTTGCATTCATTTATTTAAAAGTAAACATTAATTGATTGATTGATTGATTGATTGATTGATTGATTGATTGATTGATTTTACATCTGTAGGTGAAATATTAAGAAGTTATGTAACGCATCTAAATACTGTTTTCTAGCGCCTTCAAACTGTCAGCTGCTCTGTTCCTGAGCTTTTTGGTTTCAGGGCTACAAAGGGGATTTCGTGAATATCTGCATGCTGTCTTAGAGTCATGTGATGAGTTTCACAGCCGTGTCTCACAAAGTTTTCAGTGCACAGTTTCTCTTATGGCAGTAAAGGGCATGGCCTGATCAAAAAGCCGTATTCATCAAAGTGCTGCCCTCAGATATCTGGCACCCCCTGCTGTTGTTGTTTTTGAACGAAGCTCAAGAGGCCTGATCAGGGCAGAAGCCATATTTATACATCAGTTAGTGACACATTGTGGTTTTATGCTACAATAAAGAAAGTGTGTGATAAATGAGTGAAGGGATGAGTGAGTTTCCTGTACTGACTTGCTGACAGCTAGCATTTAGCTTCTCCACTCCTATACAGGATAATCAGTAACCGGAGAATATGCCTCTGTTGTTTGTCTGTGCAGAGTTGAGTTTGTATCACAGGTGCTTTCAAAGACAACACTCCTGGCTTCCTGTTTTTTTTTTTGTTTTTTTTTCCCAACCCAAATACCTGAGGAACATAGTCAAGCCTCGACTTGCTGTTTTTGCTCGACGGCGCTCTGAGTCAGAGGAAATTGTTGCTTCTTGTTCTCTTTCTACAAAAGATCTGGTCGTGATGACAAATCCAAAAGAAATAAAAGACACTGGAAAACTTTGTTTTCAGTGCACAAATATTATTTCTTTACCAGCTTTTGCTCCTCTTTATTTTATATGAAATTGTAAGCCCACCATCTCGATGCATCTGCAGCCTCTTTGTCCTATTAGCACTTTCTGTGTGAGTGATGATTGCACTGATGTTTGGAGTGCAAAGAAACTGCTTGCATCTGAAGTCTTAATGGTAAAGAGCCAGGCTTTTTATAATTACATTACCTCCTTCTGTCGCCATTCAGCACAGATTGGTTAATTACTGCTCCTTCAATGTGGAGCAGATAATTGGTTTCTTTCACTCTCTCTCAGCTCAGATAAGCAGGAGTTATCACCACCATTCTCAAAGTCCTTCAGCTGAAATCTGGCACACCCTGGGTGCCTCGTTTCAAGCTGAAATCAGCCATCCACCCCTCCCCCACCTTAATGCCTGCTTTATCATAACAGGTTGAAGAGAGGCTGAAGATGTGTCCAACTGAAATAATTTCTGTTTGGATCGTCTGCACTGTTGGGTAGCTACCAATTAGTAATTAAAAATGTCGAATCTACAAATTACAACCTTGATGAGAGTAAAGATATTGAAATGAAAGCTGACTGAATGAGATATTAAGTGGATATGCATTCTTCTCTGCAAAATGCAACATCATTTATAAGTTTTTTCCTGGATTCTCAATTGGATTTAGGTCAGTACTTTAAGTAGGCCATTCTAAAACATTATGCATTAATCTAAACCCTTCCATCATCACTCTGGTTGTTTTCTAAGAGCACATGTGTCAAACTCAATGTCCAGGGTTCAAATCTGACCCACCATAGCTTATGTGACCCTCCAGACTCTACACTGTAAAAAAAATAAAAATAAAAAGTCTTTGAGACACGTGCCTCAAGCCTTCAGGTAGTTTTTATTGGTATTCTGCTAATATGTGAAAAAAGTTTGATGTTATTTAACTTTGATAAAGACTCAACAAATACAGAGGCACCTTTTTAATTCATATTTTTTTATATATATGTTGTTTTGTCAATACATTTTGCCACAACTGGCCCTTTTGAGTTCATTCAGGACGATAATGTGGCCCAATTAAAAATCAGTTTGACACCCTGGGCTCAGGGTTGATGTCCTGCTGGAAGATGAACCTCCACCACAGTTTCTAGTCTTTTGCAGTTTCTTAAAGGTTTTCTTCTAGGATTGTCCTGCGTTTGGTTTAACTTTGACCAACTTCCCAGTTACCCCCACAGCTTGATGCTGCTACCAGCATGTCATGTTTTAGCAACTCCAAACAATAGAGCTCAGGTGCTTCAATAAAAACTTCTCTTTTCTTTCCTTTTTCTCTTCTCTTCCTTTCTTTTCTTTTCTATTCTTATCTTTTTCTTCTGTTTTCTTTCCTCTTTTCTTTTCTTTTTCTTTCTTTTCTTCTCTTCCAACAAGCAAAGTACCTTGAATAACTGAAATCTGTTGGTGAGGATCCTATAAGCTAGTGCCAGAAGGTGTGTGAATGATAATAAAACACAGATATGCCCTGTTATCAAAAAAGGCTTTTCAAAGGCTGGTCGTTTCAAACTCCTGGACTTTCTCATTCTAATTTCAACAATATTTTTAGAAATAATTATTGACAAGTAATATAAACAAAGCACCATCAACAGTAAATATAAGAAAAGCAAAAAAAAAAAAAAATCATATGGATCATTTCTGACAACCTGTTTCAAATCTGACAGCCACTTCACAGCTGGAGTGTTCATGTATTTGCATTTTAATGTCTCTTTTTACATCGATACAGGGAGCTCCATGTTATGATTCATTGTTTTCCCCTGAGCTCGCTCAGCATCACTCTCCCTCTTCTCTTCATCTGCCGGTTTCAGTCCAACTGAAGTAAAACGAGGTTAATCAACAGTCATTGTCACATCAGTTCATCTGATTTGTGAGCTGCCGGCTCAGGGAACAAACCGGCCATCCGTTTCTCCACGGCTAACTTAAGTATCACGTCCCACAGCTAGACGGGGAACATGTTTCGGTTCCATGGTAACAAATATGAGGGAGAGGTCCAGCTTTGTTGCACGTGCATGTTAAGACAGACTGACTCATGTTTTTCCAGGATTGTTCATGCAGCTGCAGGTAGAGTTTGGGCATCCCCAGAGTGGGTGGAAGCAGGACATCTCTGAGTCAGTAATGTCACCTGTGATGTCAAACAGCTTAAGGAGATTCCTTAAAGCAGGAAGTGAACTGGATCGAAACCCATCTGGACTGTTTGTTGCTGAAAAGCTCAATCTGACTCCAGGGCTGTGGGGATCCAAAACGCTGCCTCCTCCCTCAGCTTTAAAACTCATACAGACACGCATACACCAGGGGCGAGGACAACCATCCTCCACTGCGAAGAGAGAAGTGTTGAACCGAACAAAATGGCTGCTAATGTCAATACAGCATTTGGAAGAGTAGCCAACGTGGACCGAATGGCTTCGTTCACTTCCTGCCATTCCCAGACTAAAATCAAAAAACGGCTTGGAAAATTTATGTCATTGTTCAAAACATCTGCTCAGTTTTAATAATTGGCTCGGTTAAAATTCTACTGGAGAAATCCAACTCTCTGAGAGAAATCCCAGATGGGAAAGTGAAGGGAGATGAGAATCAAGATTAATTGTATAGGAATTAATGGCTTCCTATTTCAGTTGGTGACCTGAAGTGCAAACTTAAACTTGGGTCTTCATTCAGGTTGTAGGTTTGATTTTAGCTTCCTCCTGTCACATCACATGTGCTCTTGGGCAAGGCACTTAACCCCAAGTTGGTTGCCATTCTGAGTTTGGTCTATAAATGCATTCAGATTTGTAAATGTGATTCAATATAACTGGGAAAGCTGTATATATGGATGCTGTTGTAAACATTGTAATGATCTTTCTGACCTCCAATTTGGGAAAGTCTACGTATGAAGCTTGTTTGGTTAGACATTTCTGAGTTTATTTGGATTATTATCCTGAATTTCTGTTGTTTTATTTAATGGATTCCAGGCACTCCTATATTTCCAGTGTCTGCTAGAGAAAAGGCCCAATTCATCTTGCAAGGGTGGCAAGATAAATTTGAGCGCTTTTTCAACAAGAACAATTATTTCTTAACTTTGAACATTTTCTCTACTGAATAAATTTACTCAAACTAAATGTTGGATTTTTCAAGAACATTTTTATTGGTATATCATATTGTATTCCAGTGAAGGATGCCTATTTAATTTTTTATTTTTTGCTTAGACAGATGTTTATTGGAGGTGCTGGTAGGAGTCATAAACATTTAATATCAGTCTGCTTATATTCTCCATGTGGATGACAGAGTAGAAAACAACGATTGTCCTGAATAGTGGAGATAGAAAAGAGACGGTGGAGAGGTTGAAGGATGAGAGAGGTGTGGATAACAGTGGTGTGGCTGCACTAAATAAAAAACACATTACATTTGGAGATGCCTTCAAAGCTCCCTGCAGCTGGTAATCCATCATGGAGAAAAAAACTGACGGCTGAAAAATGATGTTTAGGATTGATGTGCCTTTGGGAATCACAGTTCTCTGAACATGATGTGTTGGCAAGAAAGAACGATGATCAAACCTTCTGTTCATGTTATTGTTACACGGCTCTGTTTCAGAAGTCACAGAATTACATGCTGTCTTTTTGTCGGTTGCATTTATCCCCAGTCCTCCATTGTGTGGGCATTCATGCATGAATGAACGTGGCATTCAGTCTCCGAAGTGTAAAGATAAGGTTTTTATAGCAGCTTGGATGCAAAGTCCAAAACCCACAGCAAACGCTCCTGTTACATAATAAAGGAAGTGTTTCCCACCTCCTCCAGTGTAGACAGTAAGTGTGATTCACCTGCTACAGCAATGTCAGACAGGAATCAGAGGCTTGGCATTAACACACAGGCTCAGTGAAAACAGCAGCCACAGTTTGCATTTACACCTTCAGCTCATTTAGATGCCAATCATCACATATTATATTACTCCAATTCATGTTTTCCTTTTGTGCCTGAAATACCGTTTTCACGTTTTCATCTGAATCTGAATCATAAATTCATCAGAGCGACAAAGCAAGGCAGCTGAATGGCCTTCAGTTGCCAATAGTAACCAAAGATGGCCAGGAGCAGAATCCACTTGGTGGTGAATGAAGAGGGGAAGTGATGAAGGTGGATGGGACGCATTATGTCAGCGGAGATTACAAGGACTTCCACGAGAGCTGTTGTCAATGAAAAGAGCCGGATCAGAACAGCACCGATCACGACCCGTTTCTCTTAACTTCCTTTACATCACAGTTATTGTGTAATCAAGAATGTTATGTAATTTTTGCAACCTCATGGAGCATTTTTGGAGATGGGAGTCTAAAGGCATTGTGCACTATATATATATCTGCGCAAAAACCAAAAATACAGTTTGGGGCGAAGCAGCAGCTCACCAGAAAAGTCAGTTTCACTCAGCACTGCTCTGTTCGTCCTCTGTGATCACTTCACAAAAGATATTTCAGCTTTTTGGCTTCTCTAAACCATTTTTATAATCATTATGTGTTCTCTGTGCAGGTGTGTCACAAAAAATAAGAAATTAAGCTCATACTGAACGCAGTGACACATTGTATTTTATTCTAAATTTCTTTCTTAGTGCAGTAAGACATTTCTTTTTTCTTCTGTGGTCCAGGAGTGGCTTAAACAAGTTGAATCTCTCGTCCTGAAATCTGCA
The DNA here is from genome assembly GCA_903066825.1 of Alfaro cultratus. NCBI lineage: Eukaryota > Metazoa > Chordata > Actinopteri > Cyprinodontiformes > Poeciliidae > Alfaro > Alfaro cultratus. The sequence goes on from CAEFZX010025615.1 coordinate 63,106, forward strand.
GAACCTCAGCTGGGGCTAAATAACTTATTGTTAGATGAATTAGGAAGATCTTACCTATTAATCAAGGTATCAATATGTTTTTTGACCTTGCAGAGTATTTTACAACTGAAGACTAACATTGGTCACTGAACATACTTCACAAAGTCCTTTTACAGCAACAACAACAATGAGGTTTGTTTCTTTTTGGAAAAAGCCAATAAGTTTTTTTTGTGTTGATATATTTTTTAGCAGTTCATCCTTGTTCCAGCAGTTTAAATGATACACCCATAAAGAGTGGTAGAGTGTAATTTTTTTTTGTTAATTTACATTTTAAACATCAATGATCCCTGGCTTCCTTTCACACCGTTTTTACTCATTATCACTTGAGCAAAGATTAAATTTGTCCCCATGGCCTCGGGGTGCTGTGGTGGTGCAGGGGTTAAGCACAATCCACATAAGGAGCCCTTAGTTCTTGACTTGGCCATCACAGGTTTGATTCCTGGCCTGGCAACCTTTGCTGCATGACTTCACCTTCTCCCATTGCCTTATTTCCTTTCAATTCACTATCAAATAGAGGCCAATAAAACCTTTACATTTTATTTCTTTACTCATTGCCTGTTATAATTCCACTGGTCTTATGGCTTTGCATCACAATGCACTTCAACGCCTGTTTGTGCACATTTTTCAACCCCACGTTTTTCCTTCCACTAAGCTTTGAGTTAATATGATTGGATACAGCATACTTTGAGCAGACAGCTTGATCTCTTTTATGGTTTACCTTCCTAATAAATGGTGTCAAAGACTATCTATAAAATCAGCAGAGTTGAATGTGATATGAATAATTTATCTTTACTGGTCTTGTTTAATTTATTTTTGGGCTTTCCTTAGTTGTAATACACAGTCATCAAAATAAAAGCTTTGAATTTACGAGTTTCACTTGAACTGAGTGGAATTACTGAGGGATAAATCAAATTTTCCAATTTATTGACATGCTTCTGTAAATAAAGAGACTTGATCGACTCAGTAGCGTGAAGCCTAAGCGGCAGCAGGCCGTTCATTAGCTGCGCTCTCCACCCTGCATTACGTATTTACAGTTCTCCTCTCCACCAGAGGGTGGCGCTGACGGGCCGGTGCGCAAGAAATGGGGGGTTGGATCTGCCAATGACAGCTCGAGTTGGGAGAGCGCTCGTACTACGGAGCCACACACGGAGGTCTGCGAGCGCTCCGCGTCCTGCCGGGAAGCCTTCCTTCCTTCCTTCCTTCCTTCCTTCCTTCCTTCCTTCCTTTCCTGACCGGGAGAAAGCACACACGCGCGCACCAAGGAGGACGCAAAGATCCGAGACGACGTCGACTGCGGAGACGCCAGAGACACAGAGAGAGAGGCTGACTGTGATTCCTCAGTGTGACATTAGGCTCAGTGCGCCGCGCTGGTAATTAAAGGAGCCTGGATTAGCCCCCCTGCTTGCTGCTGCGCTCCTCTCCTGCAACGCCTCAGCTCCCCCGACGCGCTCGCCTGGAAGGAAAAACTGTTTGCGCTCCCAGCAAAGCAACTAAGCAGACCAACAGGCTCCAAAATTAGATCAGATCTGGGGGGTAGTGTTTAGGAAAGCTACTTGCTGCAGCGCGTCCTCTCCTCTCCTCTCCTGCTCTGAGCGGAGAACAAAGTGCTGTTAAATCTGCGCTCTGCCGGGACCTGAACCAGGAGATTCTGGAACTTGCACTTGACGGACAACTCTGACTAGAGCACAGTCACAGTCCAGCAGCTCAGGGGAAACTAAGAGTAAAGAATCAAATTCCTGCCAAAATGCCTCTTGCACAAATCGCGGAGCCATGGCCCACAATGGAGCTGGTGCAGCTGGATACAGAGGTAAGGAAATGTGAAATGAATGCTTTGTTTTGCACATGTGGGCTAGTTTTAGTCCAAATCACGTGGTTCCGTTTAAAGAACGTGAACTCACTTCATTCAGTCTGTAAAGTGGTCTCAGTGAAGTTGCGCCGTTTTGTTGCTCAGCTGTGAATGAAAGTTGAAATAAACCGGATGAGGTTAAGCTGAGTGAAGCTGATATAAAAGTATTCTGCCCTGTTTTTATAAAAGGACGCGTTTCCCGGTCATATTATTCATCTCAGGACCAAATTTAGCGACATGGCTCATTGGAATGAGACTGCAGAGATTCTCCACCTCAGATGAAAATCTTTCTAAGCTCATGTAGGTTCCTGGTCGGTTTCTAGGACTGTCGGTGTGAATTCACTCACTAAAAAAACTTCCTGCTCATGTTAACATTTATGTACAGATCAGGCATATTATCATGACTTCCTGCCCTAATTATGCACTGATCTGCCAATTAGTAATCAGCCGTGGTTTTCATGTGAAGCTGCGGTATTTTGTATTGATGTCAGCTTAGTTTTAGTTTAGTTTCTACATTTTCATCAATAGAATTACTGTAAATTAAGTTTATATAATACCATAATCTCAGAGGAATGCTTGTTTATGGCCTCCTAAATCTCAAAGGAAATCTATTTCTTTACACCTTGATAGAATATTATGGATGAAATGAAGTGTTAGATTATTGTGATTAATAAATTATTTAAATAATTACCAACTAATTTAGTAAATGAATAAACATTAACTGGAGTATACAGACTCTGCAACATGCCACTTGCTGAAAGAACACCCCCTCACTCTGGTCATCCTGTGCATCATTTAGCCTGGAGTTTACCAGAGTTCCTCCCTTTGACTTGACCACTTCAAATAGACATTGACCTCTGCTGACCTGGTTGTTCTGACCCAGTCAGAACAATTTGGCCATCATTAAACTCACTCAAACCATTACGCCTGCCCTTTTTCCAGCTTCTAACACGTCAACTCTTCACTTACTGCCCACCTACTAACAGGGGCAGTAAGTGGGCCCCTGTTAGTAACTGTCCATTATGACCATGGACAGGTAGTCATCAGTCTACCTGTCCATGGTCATAATGTTATGCCTGATTGCTGTAGCTGATACTGAGGCTGCAGTATATTTTCTCAGAGTGAATTGCGACTTAAATGTCGTCAAACTGATTTTGAAAATTTCTCAAAATGTGGGATTTTTACATAAATTTAGCATTTAAGCTGGGATTTGCTTTAACACATCCTGAGTTTTCCAACTTATTGATCATTTAGATTTTTTATTTGCTGACAGATTACAAAATCTGGAGAATAAGCTGGAGAAAGTCACAATGACAATATGTCTTGTGAGAAATAAAATGCTGAAGTCCGTAGAGTTGATGTTTTTCTGCTTTTGCGTGGTCGTAACTATAGAACCCATATGGTGCATAGTTTAGGCAAATACTGGCACAAAAATGCTTTCAATAAGATGAATTCAAAAAATAAATAATATATACACATATATATACATATTCATGTGATTTTTAGGAGAAAAACATCAGAAACAGTCCAATATTTGGCTGACGAACAACTGAACATGGAATGAAAGCCAAACTTTTAATGAAATTTTCCGTTCTTTTAATTGGAACATTGCAGCTGAGAGGTCTGCACTCTGCAGGAGACGTATAGACGTTTAGAAAGACTTCCTTTTTCAGACACATGCAATCTTCTGTCAGGCTTTTTAAAGCATTAGGTCCTTCTCCCACCTGTTGCAGCCAGTCATCATTTTAGCTCACATTGTACGTTTTTATTTCACATTTATGTGTAAATATTGCAAAATCTTGTATAGGAGGTTGAATCAGCTCAATTCATTATTTCTAAGGATTTCACTTAACATTGGGAAAGATTATGGCTGCTATAGATGTCAGAGGGGCTTTCAGCTCAATTCAAACAGGAACAGCCTAACTGTTGCTCGCTTTTATCAGAGGTAATTTGTGGGAATATGTTAATTCAGAGCAGATGTAGCTGAGCGATCAATAATTGGACTGTGGGCAAATCTATTTGTGTGTGATTTCTCTTGCTCGCTTTGCCCTAGAATAAAGCACAAAAGGTAATTTAGCTAATTTCCATTTGTGAAACCTGTTTGGCTTCCAAGCAAAACCACTCACACAGTTCATAATCAGGAAAAAAAGGCTCCTTGTCTGCTGTCAGATCTTGAACAACTTTCTGTGCATATGTCCAGGGTTCCTGCAGATAATTGTGCTTTAGTGCACATGGTTGGTTTTATCCGCCGTCATCTTCTCGCCAATTAATCCAAAAGTGCATCCTTGCTTGTTCCATCTGTCCATATGAGTAGTTGGGCTCTCGTGACCCAGCCCTCCTTTTCACTCTCCCCAACATGTTCCCTGGCATGGCCTGCAGTCTCACTTCTCCTAAGTCTTCTCTATCAATCTGAGCCCTGGGCTGTCTCTTGCTGCCATCAGGAACCAGAACGTGCAGCTGGCTGGTAGGCTGGAGACGGAGATAAATGGCAAACACTCCATCCTGCCAGGCACTGATTTGTTTCATCAAATTAATTACAGAAGCTGAAAATCGCAAAGCAAACGCTTTATGTTGGAGTGACAGCATCTTATTCATGCATGTGTTTAATGTAAACATGCAGTTATTTCAACAAGAACCGCACAAATATGGATCAGTGAGTCGTAATTATTGAACCCAGGCAAAGGCATGGTATTTTCACAGCATTAAACTTAGCATTCTTCACAGGCTGTCCACCACCATCTGCTCTGCTGCCACATGCTACTCACAAAACTCACATGCTGCACAACTCTAAATAGATGGTACAATCTCCGGATGGCACAGTTTCTAAATAACTGAATGCTCTGTCTTGCTGCATCAAATTCTTATTGATCATTCAATAATTTCTTCAAAAAAGTACAACCATCTATATATTATTAGCATATTTTGAACTCCTCAGCATGTTTTGGGTAATTTATGAGTTCTTTCTGAGTCGAGCTCCATTCATGAGTCATTCTGATCTCCTGATTGAGAACATTGTTCAACACCGAGTCCAGACTGATTCATTAGCTGCAACAGACACACTGTTGCTTCACCTCACTGACAGGCAAATCCAAAGAGTCAGAGGGCCACTGGTCACCTTCACACTCCTACCTGCTCATCAAAAAGGTTCACATGGATGATGAAGCAATCAGCCTGTTCACAAAGAGAGCCTGAAGAGCATTATGAATAATCATGCTGTGCATCACAATAACAGAGCCGACTGTACCACTCGTTCTTTACTTGTTGTCTGCAAAGGCTAGTTTCTGGATTGAAACTTATTTTCTACCTACCTAACAACACCTAGGCATCCTGCATGCTCAATTTCTGCATTTCTTGAGTTTAAGACAATGATTTTTGTATTTTCTTTATTGAATTGATATTAAAGCACACTCACTTACTGACTTAAAGGAGTTGTAGTCATGTGGTGATGGAGACATTTAGAGTTGTGTGTCATCAATTCAATTTAATTCAATTCAAACACACTTTATTAAACCCAAAGGGACATTAAATGTTGTTCCAGCTCATTAATTCAGATTTTTCAAAGAGTTATTGAAGATGGTGATCCCTGTTAGCAGGAAACACCTCCTGTAGTGGTCTGTGTTACAGCGAATCCGAAGAAGCCTCTGACTGAAGATACTCTGTTCTCTCAACCATATCAGCATACATATGGTAAGAAATGTTGTAGTACTCCTTTGTATTCTGAGGTAAATTGATCATGTAGGCGTTAAATAAAAGTGTTCCAAGAATGGAGCCTTGAGGAACTCCATTTCTCCAGTTAGTGCTGCTAAATGACAGAGCAGATTCATCATCTATGTGGTAAGATCTGAACAATTGGAGAACCACACAGTTCCACCCACTTTTCCAGTATATCTATTCGCATGTTGTTGTGGGATTTGCTCTGAACTGCATCCACAGCATGTCTCATGCTGGCAAAGGAGCATCAGTTTGTATTTCTAGATTACATTTTTTTTTTTTTTTTTTTTTTTTTAGTGGGGGCACAAATTTGCTGATGCTGTAGAACAACAGTCAACAGTTTATAGCTTCACCAGCTGTAGATGCACTGTTGTGCAATGTCTGGCATTAATTCTCATGGCTCTGTTTCCTCTGCTCAGACCAGCCTTGAGCAGTTCAGCTGCTTCCCTTTCATATGTGCTTTAGTCAGCTAGGACATTGTGCAGACCTGTGAGTGAGTCTTCAGTTTGTGGTCATTTTATAGCAATGGACCACCTGCATTTGGGTGTTTAGATGACTTGTCGGCTTATATTTGAAGTTCACTTTAGCTCTAACAAAAAAGAGAGCTACCTTTCACTTTTAATTAAAATTTTAGGGCAAAACTAATAGATTTGTTTAATTACAAATTAAAATAAACAATGTTATCTTTGAAATTGTTTACATTTTGAATAGAGAACATTTTCTAAATTGAAATGATCTGCTAAACTCTCTCAAAGTAAAAGTGAATTTGTAAAGCAGGACTGCACAAGTCCTTAAGTGCAAAGCCCAACAAGTCTGCAAAGACAAAAAAAGGAGAAAGTAAAGTTAGTGGTTGGAATGTGTAATATGTTTGCTGATTAGGCGTGGTCAGCAGGTAACCATAAAGTACTGGAGTGTGAGTTTTTGCTCTTTGCTTCAGCTAATCTGGGTGTGAACCAGCAGAGGAACACCTACACAGAGCGGCGATAATGGAGGAGGAGGGCTGGCAAGACGTTCGATAACGCAGCTCACTCGCTGACGAACGTCTTAAAGAAGAATTTCTCCTCCCTGTGCATTTATGTTTCTTTGAGGCGGTGCAGAGATGGAGTAGTTCGACCTCTGTTGCTCTCTCTGTCTGTGAGAAAGCACTCGGTTGGTCTGAGAAAAGACAATCAGTGGCTATTTGTCTTTTTTTGGCACCGGCCAGCAGCTGTCGATACAGTGACTGCCAGATGAGATTACTAGAAATTTAGTCAGCTAGAGTTACAGATAGAGGAGGGAGTAAAACAAGGGTTATTGTGTTTCCTGGTTGCCTAGTTACAATGCAGCGCCTCTCTGATCATCAAACATGGATTTATCTGTCTATTACATGAAAGCCATCACTGACCTGAAATTTACTCCCGGATCATTTGAGAGAGGGACGAAGAGTTCTCACCGTCTCATCTGACAGCAGCACTGAAGCATAAATCCCAGTTGTTTTTTAGTGGATTTGACTTTGAGTGTATTTTGGTGGCTGCTTGTTTGTGTGCGCGCATGCATTTCCCCTTTTGACAAAGTCCATTGGGGAGGGAAGCATCACTAACTGGGCCATTTAGATCAACCATGCAGAGCTAATGAGGATGAAATGTGTTGAGCAGTAAAGTAAAGATAATGACGATGATGCTGGCTAAATATACAAACACTTCAGGATCTCCACCACTGGACTGATAATTCCAGTGCTGTTTGCATTCTTCTGAAAGTTAAATTGGAAGTTTGAAAGTTAAGTAAAGTGGCTGGAATTCGATTAAATTTGATTTTGACCCTCATTCCAACGGAGGTATGCCACTGCACACACTTGACAAACCGTTTGAATTTCTTATTTTATGTTGAGAACTTCTGCTCGTCATTGTTCCGACTGCCTCTCATTCTGTGCCATGTGAAGGAAGAGGAAGCCAGCTCGACGGACGCTCCAGTGGGAAACAAAGCCAAGGCGGAAAGGGGACTGGGAGGTCACCCGGCTTGTCCTGACATTTAGCCACATTCCTGTGGACTCTGGAGTGATCCTCCGTAATAACAAGGACTCGTGTATATTTAAGTGTCTATCATTTTGTATTTATTTTTTTTACATTGATGATGAGTGACAGCGCGACTGTCAGCTTGTGAAAACAATTTCAGTCTAGCTTGATGGCTTCCAATTTGTAACAAAAGGTTCATGCAGCAAAACTGGGAAGCCTTGATGTGTGGGTTAGGAAATTCCATATTTAAAAATGGTTTTAGTTCTATGAAGAGATGTTCAGATATTAAGTTCATATCAAAAGTTGCTAATCGTGAATATGAAGGTCATCCGTTTCATGATGTGTTTTCAGGGTAGAAAACAGATCATGAAGATATGTTTAGCTTAAATGATCATAGTCGCATTTTGTCATGACAATCTCCTTAAACTAGTATGCATCTTGCACACCTTGTACTTTAAAAACCTTGCACTTTGATTGTCCCTAAATATATCTAGAACCACAGTTGCTTCTTCGGGTTTTGAATTTAAAGTCTACATTTAAAAAAATGTTTTCCAAGCTTCCTCTTGTTCCAGAGTAAAATGCAATCTATTTATCCCATTTCAAATGTGATTTTATTCTAAAACATAATCAAAGCAAATAACAGTCATTACACCTTTCAAAAAGTCCTACCTGCTGGGGATGGACAAAAGGGTCCGCTTGTGCGTGAGCCTCAGATTATTAGGTTTGCCTGCAGAGGTGGAAAGTGGACTGTTGCCACCCACACACTCTTGTAAATATTCCCTAGTATCTCCTCCTTGCCCTCTCTCTCATCTTTTTGCACACTCGTGTGATTCATGCACTGACATACACACTGATTCTTCTCACGTCTGCTTTCTTTGTCAGAACGGCCAGAGCACGACTGAGGATGGAGTCACAGCTGCTGTCAAGGTAGGTGACATCTGAGGAACAGAGACACGAACAAAGACACAGCAAAGACAGAAAAACAGCACATAGATGTGACTCTTTAAGAGACTTTAACGTGCAGAATGCAACCAATTTTACTGGTTATCACAATCAAATCGTGTTGAATTTCACTTTCCCTCTGACTCTTTGGCTTAAAGACGTATCAGATGATGGCACTGCTTCTGTTGGCCAGTAGTGGTCATTTTAAGATGTTTCTTTTTTTGCTTTTTCCAATCCACATTTGTATGTCCGTATGTGTACAATAATTAGTTATGAATTATTTATTTATAGGGAAATGAGTCCTTGTTTTGTCTCATACAATGGATATAAGCAGAAAAATACAATATCAGCTTGTAATGCCAAGAAGATGAGACTAACTTAATGTTTTAAAAAATATTCTTAGGGTTTCTTCTAACCCTAAGAATATTATTAAAAATACTTAAATTTATTTGGTTACAGTGAGAGTAAAAACAAAGTGTTTTTGGAGATAAGAAAACAAATGTTAAATGTTCATATTAGAGTTAAATATCCAACAAATAAGCAAATTATTCATAGCGCTTAACATTTGAAGATAAAATTAAATCAGAATTCATCTGTTAATGTAAATTTTGAGTAATTTTTTGGGTTTAGGTCAAAGAGAGAGAGAGAGTTGTGCTCTGTAAATCATCTCTCAGCTGGTTTATTTTAGTAGGATTTGCAATGACAGCTTGTTGAGTTTATTGGCCGGCCAGGGTTTAATGTCTGGCCACTCTATACAGTAATTTGTCTATGTCAAAACAAAAAAGCATTAGCAATGCAAATAGTGCCTGTCGTCATCTGAGCTGCTTGTACATCAACAAAAATACCCACATCCAAAAACACTCCCTCAAAATCACTGCGTCAGCCTTCCTCCCCTCCTGCTCTGCGTTTCTTTGTCCAGGCCTGAAACATGATCCTGTTTCCTCCTCTCTGTTACTTTCCCATCATGTGGCAGAGGACCAGGAAATGTTCTTTCTCATGTAGCGTCTCCTTTTATCTGGCCTGGTTCTTTAGGGGCAAGTGTTGTAAGAGCATGCAGTTTCTTCTTTCATATCAGAACAATGTGCTCAGGCTGAGAGAGAACTGAAAGCAGATTTAAAACAGGGTTTCTTTGAAAAGGGACCAGAATGGGCAAAGATGTTAAAATGTGATGGTAAAATGAAGCTCATCTTTCTATAAATAGAAAGCAGCAGTTACTAGTAAACAAATGTATTTTCCAGCGCAGTATTAGATTGACGTGCAGTATGCAAAACTAGCAAGCTGTGCAAACAAGAGTTTGCTCAAAGCACGGTTAAATTTCTATGGTTCTTTTGCATGTGAGCATGCTTTCTTGCTTCATAAACACATTTATTTTGTAGTTGTTTATTTTTTCATAAATTTCCTGCAATTGCTTATGAATCACCAACCATATATTTTGTAGGTAAGTTTTGGTGATTTGATTCAATAAACCAAAACAAAATAAGGCGTAACCAGGGTGTCTGCACGTTGTTATGGAGCTTTAAATTCATGTACCTAAAATTAAGGCCTCAAAATGTCCTGAATTTATTCAAATGTTAGTTAGCCTTAAATACATTGATCTATAGTTTTAATTTTCTTGTGTCAGGACTATTTAATTATGTTCTGTGCAGCTACTGGTATCTTTTTTTCTCAGAGGATTTTTCTGTTAGGCAAAAGTTTGAGTCGCACTGAGAGCTCATCGTCGTGTTTTGTGACTTGATGCAGTTGAGGCTACCGGTAACTAGCTGTTAACACATCTTTGCTAGCTAACTAGGTTTTTACTTACTCTCTCTTTGTGAGAGTAAGCGTTTAGACACCCCCAAATGGTTGCCATGGGAGATTCAACGATTTCTCAAACATGCATAAAAGAATCAAAGCAACACTCCAGGTATATTTTTGATGAGAGAATAACATTTTAACATGATGTAAAGCTAAAAGTAATACATAATACTTCCCCTTTTAATAAAATACATTAAAGGGTTTGGTTATAACATGACAAAACATCAAAAATTCTGGTTATTGGAGTTAAATTTGTGTCAATCGTTGTTAGATGTTTTTGTAATCAGTTCAATTTTATAATTGGAATATGATGCTGGGATTAATGATGTGATGGTGTTGCTGTTGAGGTGTGTGTGTGTGTGTGTGTGTGCATGTGGCTGGGTAGGGGTTAGAAGACCTTGTCCCCAGACACCACGCCAAGAGGGCAGTTGTAACCAGGCGCTGCAGCGATCAATATCAGGCTCCTATTTAAATGCTAGGATCTGATAATGGCTGCTGTTATCTGCTTCAGCCATGGGAGATACCTGACCTGATGGGGGAGAGAGAGCAGCAACGTTCACAAGAGAGCACAGAGGGCAGGAGAGTCAGTCCTTAGTGATCCAACTGATGTTTCTGGAGCCTGACAGCGGCTGTGAATAGTTCCCCACACTGAGGAGTGAGTCTGTGTTTGAGGATGTTTAGGGCCACTGAGGTTAGCTCTGTGGTCCTGGTCAAAGATGCTGCAGAGCTAATGAGCTAGCTCCATCCTGTCTGCCTCTTCAGGACGTCAAAAGTGTGAGATGCACATGAGTGCAACGTTTAGCTAAAGGTCAGCTGTTGTCCCTCAGCTGCAGTTTGAGACTAGCAAAAATTATTCAAACCCATAAAAGGTTGAGGTTTAATGTAATCCTAAAATGTACTGCCATTTTTTTCTTCAGATTCAAGGTAATATTAGCATTTTGGAGTGACCTAACAAGAGTCTAGATTTGAATGTGATGGAGAATCTGTGGAGTGGCTTAAAATGAGGGTGATGGCGAAGAGGCCTTCCAGCCTTAAAGACTTAGAGCGTATCACCAAAGACAAATTGTGAAAATACCAGTGGAAACGTGCAAAAAGCTGATGTGAAAGGCCAGATTACTGTGATATCAATAAAGATTTTTTAATTGATTATAGAGGATGGTATGGATAATATTTGACATCACATTTTTGAAGATGAAATGATAAATTTTTTTTTTTTTGTTTTGCATTTTTTTCTTGGTTGAAATCTAAATAGGTCAGGAATTTGATTTAATTTTGAGCTGAACTGGAAGTTAGACTTTCTTTAGTATGTTATTGACCAAGTCCTCCAACTTGCTTTTTTTTTTTTTCTTACCAGAGGATGCTGCTCCAGTGAGTCTTTGGGATGTTCTTTATAAATTAAGATGAGATCATATAATAAATATGGAACATAAATTCCCTGAACTTTCCTTCCAATGTGTATTGTTGTATCTGTTCTCAATCTCATGATCTATTAAAATTAGGAATGCACTGGTAAGAAAATTTGGGTCAATATCAATGCCCAATATGTCTGACTCATCTTTTTTAAAGAAATATACAACAAATATAATTGACCGATACCGATGTTGATGTCATGCATCTCTGACTAAAATCCAAACGTATACCCCTGTCTTTTGGCATAGCTGTATGCATCCTGATGTGACAGTACAATAGTTAACAAATTGGTTCTGGTGAGAGGTTCTGACAGCGTGGCCTGACAGCAGTACTCGGTAACCTCAGTGGATCTGTCTAGCCACAGTGGGATGATATTACCCAGCAATTTACTCCCTGGCAGGAGGCCAGGATTGCAGTGATTTGCTCTCAAAGGAAAAGTGAGGCCTTTGTCCTATTTCTAGCATCAGATCACATCAGGCCCATTGCCCTTGATGATGCATTGATCCACTAAGCTGAAACAAGGAAGATGTAATCTCAAACGTAGAGAGCTGTGACAGAAGTAGGTGTTTTGGAAAATTTTGCCTGATTTTTGTTTATTTTTGTGAGGGATTAATTTTTCTATCAGCAATGCAAAGATTAGTCAAAATCAACAAAAGACTGCAGAGCAAAAAGCAGGAAGGAGATGCTTAAAGTGGGAAAACAACACAATAAAAAGAATAAAAGTAATGAATTATTTACTAAATACAAGATAAACTGAAACTCTGTCTCTCGTTTTCGGACTTCAAGCATCTGGTTTTACTTCAGTTTCTTTTGAAGCTGAAAATGTGACGAAGCTGGAGAGCGTCGCGCTCTGACAGGATGTGATGTGCGTTGTCTGTCTGAATGAGCCTGGAAGTCAATTGTGCTTCGCCAAATTAAATGCATAATGTTCTCCACTTCAGTCATTGAGGAAAACCTGTTTGCGAATTTACAGACGCACATAATTACCTTTATTTGTTGCTTGCAGGTAAATATAGCTGTTCTATTTAAACCTTCTGTATGGCCATAAAGTCATAATTTGACACTTCCTTTAAAAGTAAGAAATTATTAATTATTTTGCATTATTTTAAATGATTATTTTAAAGAGATAGAAAAAGCATCTGTTTAACTATGGTGTGTTTTACCTTTTCATCTTACAAAATGTATTTTACTTTATATCAAGCTGCAATTTAAGTAATTATAGGAAATAATTGTGGATGTTGTTTATTATCTTTGCAAAACAGACTGATAAAGTTCAGATTAGATGGAAAGCAATGATAAACATGAACAGTTTTCATGTCCTGCTTCAAATTCTGAATGGGATTTTGTTTTGTACTTTGACTGGGCCATTCTGACACATGATTATGCTTTCAACTCTTACAGGTTTATTTCAGGATTGTTTGGCATTTATCTCTGTACCTTCCTAAGCTCTAATCAGATTCTCAGCATCCCCATAGCATGATGCTGCCACCACCATGTTCATCAATGTATAGCATTGTGTATGTAGGCTAAAAAGTTTAATTTTGGTCTCATCTGACCAGATCAGCATCCTACACATGTTTTGGGTCTGACATGAACTGTGTCAAATTGTAAACTTATAAAATATTGGATCACAGAAAGATTACAACTAAAGCTTAATTTCATTTTGCTGGCAAAATTGAACATTTTGCAAATATTCTACTTCAGAAATTACTTTTTAATGTTAATATTCATTTTTTGCTGCAAAAATAAACACAGAATAGTTTGACTTATTGCATGTTGCTAAACTGGCTCACTGTTGCATGTGATGCAGTTAATCTTATAAGGATGAAGCTTTGTGGAGAGCCAATCAACTATTTGGTTTCTGTCCTTTTAAAAATACACTAGTCTATTAAATGCACAAGATCAGCATTTTTTAAATTTTTTTATTTTTTTTAAACCGATAATTCACAAAGCATCTGACCATCTGGCTCTGTTGTTGATTCCAGATAATCTCCTTTGCACAAAAAATTAAATGTTTGCTTTATGGTAGCTTTCATGAGAAACCACAGAAATTCTCCTAATAAAGATGTTTATTTTTAAATCTTTCCTAATTCATAGGAATAATATTTCAGAATAATATTGTAAAACAATCCAAATGACAGATTGCCTCCATCATTCTGAGAGAACTAACAGAATGGACTCCAAATCTAAAGTAGAGTTAGTGAAATTACCCTGGAAATAATGTGGAGCTTTACAGAAGGCTAGTGTTTACACTGACCAGTAATTAAGGAAGTGTTTGAGGCCTCATGCTTGATTACCACAAATTGCAACATAAGACTAGAGTCTCTCCTCAAAGTGTTGTAATAATGCCTCAGTGCGTTGAGAGTTGGTTGTCATGGTTTTGTTAAGGCAAACAGGAGCTATTCTTACAAAAGTCAGCCTGGTTATAATTGAAATTTAAATGAATTTCTGTGTTTGTACCACTGCAGCGTATAGGTGTCATACGCTGTAAAGATAAAAGTGGAAGCAGTGAAATTGGCTGTTTTATTTAGTTGCTAAATAACAGTAAAAGTTGGGTCTGAGGTTTGCAGCGCAGCTCAAATTAATTTCCAGTAAATGTTTTTTATCTGCAGGAGCGCAGCGCTGCAGGACAAAGCGTGTTCTGTTTGTTTGCACTCTTTCTGTCTCATTTCTGTGCGGTTTACACTTGACTGTGAACTCCAACCTTCCAGGCCTGGGGGCAGCAAGCTGTACAAGGTAATGCCTTTTCCACTGGTGTCGGTGACATTTTTGTGCTCCCTAATGTAGATAATGGCTTTTTCACTGCAGCTCGGGTGCTGAGTGAGTGGTATTTGTGCTTCAGTGGCTGAGGCACTACAGGGCACTGCAGAGCAAAACCAGGAGTGACGTAGCTTTTCTAGAGAGTAAGAAGAGAGAGGATGATGGTGCGGCGAGGGGAATGCATTTTTTACCTTAACGACTCAGCTGTGATTTAAAGTGCTTCAGTTAAATAATATCTTTAGCTACAGACACAATGTGTGGGTTGGTACTGCAGTTCGTAGAGCAGCTTTGTAACCTCAGGTTACTCTAGACTTCTCTCCGGCTGGTAAATCAGGAAATGGGAAGGTGCAAGCCGTGCAGCCTTGTAGCTTATGTAAATGTAAGACTCTGTTTTTCACATGCATGTTGTAGGCATGGCAACTGCTGTCTTTACTTCCACAGTTCTGGCCTTGCACTTGATTTACGTGGCCTTTTTACGACCCTCTTGTTTCAGAAATCTCACACTGCACATCTTCATATAATATAGAGGTAGACTTATTTAATGCAGAGCTTTAATTCCAGTGGAATCATAAAACACTCAACCATGTTATAAGGAAGTTGCCCTTCATGATTCACGACAGACTTGTTTGAGGCAGCGAGCAAAGGTTTGTTCTGTAGTTATTTTATTTGTTTGCCAGTTACAGCACCAGTAAGAACATCTAGTGTATACTCTGGTACAGAATGTACAACTGCCTTGGTATAATTGTCTCCTGGTTTACGTGCCACAGTGTTATATTGCTGCTAATAAATTTACAACAAGTGTGTTATTGCAGTTGTAATAATTGTGTCTATAGAATTTATTTGTTTGTTTGGATTCCATAATGTTTAGGTAGCAACTGGCAAACGTGCCAGTTGCAGAAAATAAAGACTTAATACATTTTAGACCATATTTAGGACATTTCTGATTTAAATGTAAAGCCTGAATGAACTGCTTAAAAAGCAGTGTTCAAACATTCCCCCCATGACCCAAAACGCTTTTAATGAAAGCCACAAAATGTTCATATTTCTTTCTATTTGAATTAAAAATGCTATATTTGTATTTAAACATTTTTCCTACAACAATAGACAAAACACAATATTGTAATAAAATAAAGAAGTCTGATTTCTGTAGAAAACATAAATATACACAACATCCTAAATGCTAAGTGTTTTCTTCTGTCTTTGGATTTTTTTGTATTCTCAGTGAGAAGAACAGGATGTTGGTCGCTTGTTCTTCGTAAAACATCCTGCTTTATTAAGCTGAGTTTAACCGAAATTATTTCCTTTAGCAAAGTTTAAAAAGTCCAACTTTAAGCTGGAAAACCAATTTTGTGCAATTTTCATTTATTTATCTGTGGTCAAGAACTGCACAAAATCATTTTGAGGGCCGCAAATGTCCCCTGGGTCACACTTTAAACACTCTTGACTTAAAACATGTTCAGTCATCTAATCTGACAGTCATAGATCCATCCATCTATTGCGTCTTGCTTATTGAAGACCAGGTAACTGTGGCAAAAGTTCCAGGTGGGAATGCCAGACATTCCTGTCGACGTTCTGCAGCTCATTCATGTGGATCACAAGGCGTTCCCAGGAAGGAAGGCACCTACACTCCCTCCACTGAGTTTTGGTTTTGGGCTGAATGTGCAAAACAAAGTAGCAAGAGAGAGAGCGTTTGAACTGCTGAAGTTCAAGCACAGAGTGTGCTTTCTGCTCTAGTGCATTCTGGGATTTGCAGTTGTAGTCGTCTGTGTAACGTACCATGGACGGTTTGTGATGCATCTAGAAGATTATCAGCAGTCAGTATTGATGATGTCATTCATATCACCACCTTTGCTAATACACTCTCACACACATACACACATGGTTAATAATACTTATTCTTTAAAACACAATACCTTCGGTTTCTTTTTCTTAGTCATTTCTGTGATTTTGTTCTCGTTTCATTAATGTAATGTATCACCGTGTATTTTCTACATTGATATTAAATTTTTTTAAAAAAGCTCTCCTCTTGTAGATTTCTAGCAGCTCTATAACTCAAACTCCTCATCCAGAACCGCAACATAGGGAGTGATGCTACTGAGCAAATAAAAGAATAAAAGCTGATAGATGCAATTCCTTCAGGAATGGATAAACTAAGTTGGAAACTTAGAACCTTAAATTTCTTTGCTTAAATAAGCCTTTTTAAGAAACTTCTTTAAATACATGTTTGCATAGTGCTGTATAACCGAGCTCTCCAGGACCCGTTTAATCCATCAATCAGTCGTTATCACCTTTCTTGGCGCAGTGTAGAGAAACTCCAGGACCAAATAGGAAAATGATTACAAGAAAATCAGCATTTCCAAAATGTAAAATGCTGTTAGCTGCCTTGAAAGAGCTGCCCCCACCTGTCTACACCGTTTTCTGTTGTTGGAGCATTATTCTTTCCAGGAACACTGCAGTGCTGCTACCCTGATGTCTTTCACTCAGGTAAATTTACTGAAAGGATCTCTGCATGGACACAGTTGGAGGGAAAATGGCCCCAAAGTCCTCCTTTTTTACGCTCTCAGTTCATTTCTTATATAAGCCTCTTTTGACATGCTTCCCTGCAGGGACTGTTTGCATTTTTCATCTTTTACGAGATGCATTTACCAACTTAACCCTCTCAAATCCGAGGCGACCTCAAAAATGCAAACTGTTGTTCTCTAACCAGCCTTAATGGGCTAAACTGGCTATGCAAACCCAACAGTTGTGCAATAATCATGTGGTTTGGATTCAGGCATTTCCTGAAGCATGCTATATTTTTACATCAACTACATTTTTTCAGCTACCAGATGATTTATGATTGTAATGGAGATCCAGCTTTTACAGACGCACCTAACAGTTTTGTGGCCAATTTCTGACCCCTCACCCCCTTAACCTGCTGATGTCGATTTTAGCTATTTTTCATTTCTCTTTAAGAAAACTAATATAATACAGCAGCATTGAAAATTTTTCAAACTTTCCTGTATAAAGAAAAGGGATTTTAGCTTGCGTTTTCAAAAGGTTACGCAATTATTACAGAATTTACACTTTGAACCTGCTTATCTTAGCTATTAGCACAGCTAGCATTGCAGAACACCTGTGTTGGTTGGTGTATATTTCTTGTTGCCGTATGTGAGAATATGTGGGATCCATCCTGAAAGCTAACTCTCCTTAATCGAACTCAGACCAAGTTTATTGACTAACAGATTTTCTCTCCTGACTCAAACTGACCTTTAACCCTATCAGCAGTTTCTTCTGTGCACTGCCTACATCTTAGTCATAAATTAACAGTTTCCTCACCTATACAGATCATTAAACGGTTGTGCATACATTATATGTGCCAACTCTTAGAATAGTCAGTTTATTGCATTTTAGAGCTGCCTGGTGATGGTGCATTCAGTGACAAACTTGGAAATTGGAGTTCGTAGTTTCGGTTATAAGACAAAAATCGTCATCAGCATCTCTAGTAAAGTAGTTTCATGTATTTTTGAAGTTGTGTTTTAGTTCCATTTCTTCCTTTTTTTGGGTCTGTTTTGGTAATCACACACCTAGGATGTCCTGTTTTAGCTCAGGCATCTTCCAACGCTTGGATGTGCCCAGTCAGACCTACATGTTGTGCTGTTTGCAGCTGCACCTTTAATTAGATGAACCCTAAGCTGTGGCTTTAGCTGGTGTATGATTAACATACAATGGATTGCACTGGGAAACCAAAATGCTTCTGCAATCAGTGGGATGTTTACCATTGGTCACAGACAGATGATGCATCAAGATGAATGGGTTTAAAGAATCGAAATTTAAATCAGCCAGTAAAATTCCCCCATTCGTTCTCGGATCACCAGAGATGACACATCAGCTCCTTACAGAGAGATCAGCTTTCAGAAATGATTTCTGATCAGTAAGAATCATTATTGTGTGACATTCTGGTCTTTTCATCCCTAATTGCATTATCAAACTATTTCAGGATGGATATTGCCTTCTAAAAATAGTAAGATACTCAACTAATCTACTCCTAATGATTTTGAAAGCATAGAAAACTTCAAATCAATGCTGAATGAGTTTGTATTTTTCTGTAGCTATTTTCCTTCTTGTAGCCATGGAGTTGATGAGGCGTATAAATATCCTGATAGTCTTTGGTGTAAGATGTAAAAGATGAAAAAGCTGGAAAAGTTTCCTCTGTTTCTCTGCAAGAGACTTTGCTTACATGAGAAAATATGGCAAAAGATGCAGACAGAATTTATGCAATTCATCACTCAGTGAAAGAAAAATATTGATAAAACTCTGTTTTCTATCAGAACGTTACATTCTTTACTGAGATATTAACATACTTTCCTTTTGTGCCATATCTCATATGTCCAGATCCAGCTGGTGCCTAAAATGTTAGATACGGGTGTGAATTGTATTTTAATGGCAAAAAATATTTAATCTTGTCAAACATATTTTAAAAATATTTTGTCTTAAATTTCATTCCTCGACCATCTGTTTCTGTGCTCTTGTTTGCCAAGTTTTGACAAAATTCCTGGATCTCTTTGCACATGCAGGCCGTGACTCGGATTTGGTTACATAAGCACGGCTGACTTTGAACAACTTTACATGGAAAATGTTTCTTATATTAATGGTACGCACAGTTTATCCTTACAAACACCATTATCCCAATTAAAAGTTATTTTTCTAAACTTGAGCAACAAATTCCCCTCCAGCTGCACAATTTACAATCGAGAATTAAGGAACACCTTTTCACACGACACCTTTGACATGTCAGTATGAATAAGTGGATGACTGTGCAGCAGGATATTACTGGAAAAGGGCATGCATGCTCCACTGGCCCTCCTGAGCTCAATAAAGGTTAACCAACTACAATATAGAAGGAATGATGATGATGTTGAAGGTTGTAGAGCTGCTTCCTGATCTTCACACCATCCTCCAACCTTTTTTAAAGCTGGAAAGAGTTAAACATTTTCTAGGTAAAAAAGCAAACCATCCTAGAAGTAGAGAAAAGAGCAGGGGTTCTTGCCAGAGGAGTAATGCATTATGTCGGCATCTTCTTGGCCATGATCCCTAGTGAGCGGAGGCCTGTATTAACAAGGCTTGCACACGCCTCTGAGCACGTCGAGCTTAACACTTCACATTCCACTGCAGCTTCAGAGGGAGGGGTCAGGAGTGAATAGAGCCATCTAAAACTGATTGTAGCTCTCTAGGATGTTAAAACCTCTCGTCTAGTCAGAGCCCACACATGCAAATATAGTTTGTTTTTGTCTTGCTGCTCTGACATCCTGAACTCTGTGAACATTTGCATGCATTTAAATAAAACCTTAGTCTGTTATCCCTGTTAATAAAACCCCCCCGAAATGCAGCAGCTGTTCTGATTTGTTTATTTTCAGTTCCTAAGCAGTGAGCTCATGTTTTTTTTCTGCAAATATGTGCGTGTTTTTATTTATTTTTTATTTTTTATTTTTTTAAATCAAATTCCTTCCAAAAGAAGCGAGTTTGAGTCAGCACCATGGCATCTGCTGAGTGGCGACCCTGCTTGTACACAACATGCAAGCAGAAATACACACCCTGACTGCTATAGTGGAGTAGGACTGTATGTAGCTTTGACCTGGAGACACCTCTGTCTTTACAGAGTCAGTGGTTTGCATGTTCTTGGTCCCCAGTTTGTGGTTGGACACCTAAGAGAAGGGCCGCCTCCGGCTACGCACTAACACGCACATGGCCTAGATAAATCACAGTCAGTGTGCTGAGTGTGCCTCTGAAGAATGAATATTTCTTTTTTTTTTTGTTTGCTGATCTGACTGCTCATCCGCTGTCCTGCTTGATGTGTTTCAGAGTTGCTTTCCAATTCATACCTGACTCAGACAGATGAGCCGTTTAAACATGATTGTGTGTTGTTCCCACCAGGCTTTGTGCTCCCTGTAGTTCTGTTAAGTTCAGATAAGTGGGTCATAAACTACATCAGTCAGAATGATGCCAACAAGCCATTAAATAAAATAGTTGGATGTTGGATAATCTATTATTTTAAAAGACACCAATGCTTTGCTTATTATTGTTCTCACAGTTATGGACAGATGTATTGGGAAAATAATCAGTAAATATGATAAAAATGATCAAAAATTATTTTAATTTAACCAAATTTTTAACATTGTATTTTTAAAAAGCATTTATTCATAAGCTGCAATAATCAGTGAAAATATCATATTGAACATCGGCATTACAGCAATTAAACAACTTTTTTTTTTCTTTTTTTTTGCATGTTTCAGTTGATTTTTAGACAGCTGATCCTTGGTGATGAGCTCCAAGTCTTTGGAGGTTGGGAAGCTCTCCTTGCCATCGCCCTAATCTTTAGCTGCACAGACGCTTTGTCAGATACAAACCTCCAAATCTTAGTCAGAGGAAACATGTAGGAACTAAATCTGCCTGAGGTTTGGAAAGTTTTTGGCTCTACATCCTGTCCATCTGACTTCAGATCAGGCTAAACTTTTCCTTTTCTAGGTCTTTTTGGATTACCAAAAATATTTTTGTCTGCAGGCCAGAATTCTGAGAAATTTTTAACATGGTTTACCAATCAAAGGGTTTTACCCTCCTTGCTTAAAACTGGTAATCAAATGTTTTGAATTATTTTCAGAAATAAAATGACAAACGTTTCTTTTTCATTATTTTCTACATTTTTACTGCTGTTCCTTTCTACTATTACCACACTAGGAAGATAAAATATTAAGCTTTAAACATCTAATCTATTCTCACAGAATAATTATGAGGCACCACCAATGATTCAACTTGAATGTGATAGGAACGTTCATATTGTCTTATAGAAAAGCACAGAGATGATAATTAACTGTGGTTTGGTTGCATAATTTGATATCAGAACATGTAGTTAACGGTGCTGTGCTCCAACATCATCTTTAAAGATCAGTGGTTTCAAGATGGCCGCCTCTGAAGCAGCAGTGCTGATACTGAGCCACATCCTGAAAGCTCATCTCACAACGTGACACTGAAACTTCGTCTGTGAGCTGATAAGCTTCAGGAAGACTGTTGGATGAAAAGCAAGACTGGTTGGTTCAAAACAACTGACTTTTTATGATTTAAAGAGAAGCAGAGGGAATATGGAATGAGAAATTAGTTGGTCATATATTTATTTAAAGCAGCTTGTAAATATATTCTATTCTTTTTAGTATTTTGTTTGCTTAGCTGAGCTAAAAATGGTTAAAAATGTTGATGTGCACAACTTGGAGCAGCAGATGTACTGTGCATGAGTTTTGCCTCGTAATCATAGCAAGTCTGATAAAGACTTAAAATGTCAAAGGGGGAAAAAATGTACCTCAAACCTTTTTCTGTTTGCACGCTGCAGAGTGATGTTCATTATCTGGTGCCAATGTTTATCTGGAACACATTACGGTTCAGAAAGTGGACTACACTTTCTGAAACGTTGCTGCAGCGGATGACATTTAACTGTGTGAAAGCTCCCCAAATGACAATACAGCTTGAAATATGATGTGTGGCTGCTGATTCTGGTTTTCAACCTCAGATTTGTAATAATGTCAGTGACACATTGAGATTACCCATCATTGTTTTTGTCAGCATGTGGCCCAAAAAAGTCTCATTCATTATGTATTTCTGTCCCTGTGAAACACATGATGAAAGATAGCAGAGTTTATCTTCCTGTTATCAAGCTACAGTTTTATCGTGTTACAAACTCAAATCTGTTTCATTGATAGACCAACACAAAGTAGTGTATAAACTTAAAGTAGAAAAACGATGCATGATCAACTCTGGTTCTGGATATCTGGAGCTCCTCTAGAACTACAGGCCTGTCAGTTTAAGTAGACGACCATGTTTTGGTTATCCTGGTAAAAACCAGACACTTTCTTCGTATCTCTGGTCCCTCAGCTACTGAGAAATGTTTGGTCGCTGGAGGCTTAAATATAAAAAATCATGTAATTGTTATGTTGGTTTATTACAAAAAGTCCAGTAAAAACACTGAAGTTTGTATGGTTATAATGACGTGATGAATCAGCTCGTATAAATACTTTTACACTCACTGTATGTTTATGTGCTAAGCTCTTGATCTAGTTGGTAAAGCCTTTTTCTTATCTATCGTTTTCTTAGTTTTTATTGCTTCTTCATAGATTTTTGACTGAGATTTTTAGTAATGTTTTTATGACTTTGCACGTTTGCTCAGTCTCTTTCCTCTGTTCTCGATCTGTTTTAGTGTTAATCTCTCCCTGTTTGTCGCTCAATCTTCTTACATTACGCGCAGTAATGGGATTGAATGCGTCAGTTTCAAATACTGCATGGTCTGGCTCATTCGATTATTACTCCAGCAGGCAGACAATTAACAACCAGACCTCCCAGTTACTGCTTTATAAGTGGACTTGGAGGAGCTTGCTGGATGATGACAGGCAGGAAACTCTGATGATGCACACATGAACATACACAAACACTAAACCAAATGATAAAAGCCACTGAGGCTTGAAGATGCCCTCTTTCTGCCTCACACCCTATCTTTCATCAGCACTCTCCTCTAAAGCCTTATTCATCATTATGTCTTACAGTCCAGATAAGCATGGGGTATTTAACACTTTGTTGAGTAGGTGTCCTTGACGATTAAACTGTTCTTGCTGATGTTATTTCCAAGTTTCTGAGCCAAACTTCGCTCATTTTTATAAAAACGTTATTCACTCAAGCAAGGCCACTTCCAAAAGATCTCTCTTTGTTTGATTCTTCTATCTTATTTTCAACAAGGTCTTTTACGGTCTCACAGAAAAAGATGTCTGACATCAGGGCGTCTGACTGAACGGTGTTGAGGGAATCAGTAGCTTCTTGTGAATATTTGAAGGTAATCAATTATGTGTGAACTTCAGTCCGGTTAACAAAAGTTCTCAATAGAAAATCGGATCCATTACGCAAGTCGGACGTTGGACTTACACTCATAAAAGCTCTCAACGTAATCTTTCAAGAGCAAAGGGAGAAATCTATTACGGCGGCTCACACACCTGCAGCTATGCACCGTGAATCACGTCTTATCGGCTGAGTCAGAGTTGTGTTTATGCGGCAGGTTAATTGAGACTCTCCAGAAGGGTTTAGTACAAATTAAAATGGCTCTCTTCTTTGCAGCGCCAACAGTCCAGTTACAATTGCCCCTGCAGACCCAGGAGGGACGTGTGTGTTGCATGTTTTTTTTAAATGTGCTGCAGAGCTCAATGAAAGTAAACCAGAATTCATATTTCTATACAAAGTATCTGCGTTTTAAGCTTGTCCTCAGTAAACCCAGCTTTAATGGCAGTGGCAGTTTAGGAGTTTTAGATTGCTGATGGACACACACTCTTACATACACACACAGGGCCTGGGAGATATGGTTTATAGTCCAATTACCCAGCCTGCCTCTTTGATAAAAGGGAGCTCTAAATCTTCAGATCTTTTTGTACACAGTACAACTGCTCCCTTTACTTGCCAATGATCCAGAAATCTGATCTGGTGCACAGTTTCCACAGGATGCTGTTAAAACTGATGTTTTGTATCTCTATCTAATGCTTTTTGGATAATTTCAGAAGATTACATTTTTGCAAGAAACTGTAAAAGTAAGAGTAAAGATTTGAGAAGTTTGTGCTTCATTTTAAATTGTGATGAAACAGTTGAATAAATAGTCTCAAGAATTGGAATTATTATTTTTAAAACTTTTCCTTTTCAGTCTTCTTCAGTCTTGTTCTGTTTTTTTTTTTTTTTTCTTCCAATGACCAAAACTGACAAATATTTATCAAGAAAAAAGAAAAGAAAATGAGTATGGAGTAGCAGAGAACATGGAAGTCTGTCTCGGCTTATAAGTCAATGTCCATCCAAGACGACACAACAGTAGCAATAGAAGCTCAAATGTAAATTCATAATGTCAACAATTATGTAATTTCTTCCACTGAGGAGGTAGAAGTCAAAAGTCCCTAATCAGTAGACTTGGGAGACCTACTAAACTGGCAACCAATGAAGGAAATTAAAAGTACTCTCTTGTCAGCCTGAAATTTGTCACAGTTGAAAATGATAAAAGCTGTAATTTGAAACACTAAAAGTCTGACGGCAATTTGAAAGATGTTTTTTTTCTGCTCCTCATTAAGCATTGTTATTCTGATGTGTACAGGTTTATGTCAACGCATTTTGCTCGACTCCAGAATAGCCGTTTCATATCAGCAACTGTTTAATTCTCATTTTTAACATAAACAGTAATTTTATTATGAGGACTTAACAATATTCAAAACATGAATTACAGGACATCTTTTGTCATAATAATCAAACACTGTGACTGCTGTTAGTTGCCTCACAGCATGTTATTTGGCCATAATAAGTTAGCTTAAGCTTTTGCTACCTATGTAAGGGAATAAAAATACAAATATACAAGCTGACCGTAGTTGAACATCCTCCTTTCATTTTGCTTGGGCACAAAGAAAAGAAAAGTTTCAACTGAAGCAAGAATGATTTGATTTACCGTCATATTCAGGCATCAATAAATATTTTTATTAACAAGAAGAAAGTAAGAACCAGCATAAAAGAAACTTTCCTCCCAGCTGAACTCCAGGTCTAAAAATCTCTGAAGTTGATTGTCTGGTTGATAACTCCCACTCAAATTACTTGTCTTATTGCGGCATGAACTTTTCCTTCTGTTCAGTCAGGTGTAAACTGCAGATTACAGTTGTTTCATAATCCTTTTCCTGGCAGAAAGATGAGAAGAACTCCGTCCTTCACTTGTTTACGTCCTCAGAGCTCATCCACGCATCCCGCATTGATGACGTTTGCAGCAAAAGTGCTGTTGACATTTTTGTCCTTTGTTGCTGAAACACTTCTATTCAGTATATTACCATTCATTTTATGTATTTTATTTGTCTTGCTCTTCCATATATGGTACTAGTTTCCTGATTTTTGAAGCGCAACTATCACATCCATTTTTATTTTATTTTCCCTTTGAACATAATGAAAAGACCAATTATGATTTCTTTGATTATTGAAAGGTTTCATGGTTGTAATTTATTTTTTAGCAGCATGAAATGAATTCAAACAAATTATTCAGCTGCTTCCTTAAAGACCCATTAACAGGTGATGGAAAAATATTTCACTTTTAACAGATGTGGCAGTAGAGTCTGATTTAAGGTGCTGCTGTCTCAGCCTCTGTGGCTTTTTGGCTCTGCTCCTGTTCCCATTTCATTTCAAGCATACATTGTTGAAATACGTTATTTACAACTCCCACCAATCACACAAGCCTCGACACGCAAAGAAAATGGCACAATTCACATAGTTTGCTATGTTCTGTTGAATGTCACAGGTACAAATGTTTTTGATGCTCTGACCTTACTCTGGTTCTCTGATTAGGAAAGAAATAAGGGGGGAAGCCACAAAATGTTCAGTGTTGTATCCAAGCACCAGTAATGGAATGTTGAGTGGAAGGAAAAAGTGAACAAACAAGTACTGAGTGTATATGCATAGGTTTTCAGTAGGGTAAGATTTCCGTATTATAAATCTTTTTTATGACCATTTCTAAAATTATTTGAATGTGACTTCAGAATCTACAAAATGAGTTTTACTAATTAAATAAAATTATAAAAAAAACATACACTTATATTTTACTGTATAGCGATGTAGATGTAACATACAGAAATAAATACTTGCATATACAAAAGTCACACACATCTGACAAATAAGTTAATGCTAAATGAATATAAATTCTCAACCTCTGAGTGATAACAGAATAATGTCTGCATTGCTTTAAACCTGCTTCTGTTTTTGTTTTTTTTGTAACTGATTAAAAACTACGCGACTTGACCCAGATGCCCCTCAGTTGTGAGATATGTCCTCCCATCTATCCCCTTAATCTCCTCCTCTTGTCCATTCATAGTTGCTATTGGCCTGGTCGTCATGGTTACTGTACAGTCGGCGTCTCTAAGCCCTCATTCTGACTCGCGCTTCCTGGATCAAAGAGATTTATAGTAACTCTTATAGGCAGCCTCCCACTATCGGGATTCTTATTG
Organism: Alfaro cultratus; assembly: GCA_903066825.1. Taxonomy (NCBI): domain Eukaryota; kingdom Metazoa; phylum Chordata; class Actinopteri; order Cyprinodontiformes; family Poeciliidae; genus Alfaro; species Alfaro cultratus. Next base: position 89,616 of record CAEFZX010025615.1, read on the forward strand.
ATCCTTATGGATCAACTTTACAACGGCCTTTTATTCATAGATCCGTGTGGTTAGAAATGTGCAGACACTCAGGTTCTCTTTGTTATGCCGTGATGATTAATCGCCTGGCCTGTCTGTGTGCTTTGTATTATAGATAAGTGTGTTTACTCAGAAGGTCTCTGATATTAGCGCCTCCCACCAGCCTAATAAAGGCCATCATAATATATTAGCTTCTGTATAAATATGGAAAGCTCTGTTGAAGGTATGGCATTTTACTCCACACTAAAGAAGAGCGAGGTGATACATGAGCACTCTATTTGTGAAAACGGAGGCTGGCGCATGTTACCTGGAAGCAGCAAGTGAAAAAGGTTCCCTCTATGTGTGTACGGCCTTGTCTCGTGTATCACCTCCTGCCTTGTAAAGAGGAAGCTGGCAGACGGGAGACAGAGAGTGAGTGCAGTTGCCATAGCGTCACGGTTTTCCCTCTTAAGTTTGATTGAAGGAAATGCTCTAACCATTTCAGCTCATCATTCATAGATCTCAGTAATGCGGATCATGATGATGTTTTACTCTTTCACAACTTACTTTTTCTTTTTTATTCGTATTTCTTTGTTTATAGAAATCCCTGTTTGCTCTTTTTTTGTTTCTCAGCAGTTTTGAGTGTCACACCCAAGGGTATGAAACCTTTTGCCCCTGTTGCCATGACTGCATCGCCATTTGCAGTACAGGAAGTGTAAGATTTTGTTCAAGACACTTCATATTCCAAAATAAATCTGTATTCCCTCAAAGTGTCATCAGTTGAACTTTGTTCATGTCGTACTAAGCTTTAAAGTGAAGATATCATACTTTTTGATCCTTCCTCTTCACATTTAAATCATTCAATTGTAGTCCATATAGGTAGAACTGCAATACTTTGGTCTGAATTCTTTGTTTTTGTTTTCTTCTTTTACTCCTGTTCTAAACTTCATCTGAGAGCATCTTGTTTTGGTTCTGTCTCTTTAAATCCAACTGAGGCATTTCACCCCGCCCCTTCTCGAGGTCGGCCATTTTTGTAGTTTCATAGCAGAGATCAGATTATCTAGCAGTGCAAAAATGTCTCTGAATGAACTTGGATATCATGGCAAAAACAATGCCGAACTGTTTATGTAAAGACACTTTTCAAAACATGCAGCACAATGTAGTTCTGCAACAAATACTGTGACATAATGGTTCAAAAGTCTTAATGGGAAACTGAACAGATTGAAAAATATCTCCCAAACAGTGTGTAGATATTTACAAAGCACAATGAGAGACTGAACTGAACTTTCTGCTCCTAGAGACTCAAAGTAAATGACAAAATGTATTTAAGGGCTAAAAATGAAATGCTTGAATGTTTAGACCTGCTTCTGTTATAGAATATTTTTACTTAAACGCATGAAAATCTGATCGGAAAATTGTGTTTTTCATACGCTGTTAGCTGGGTGTCATGAGAGAATGTTCACATCATTGAGTCACTTTTACTTCTTTAAATATTCAGGTTTGATGTTTATAAACATTTTGGATTAAATTTAGAGCACTGTAGTTGTTTCAGAATAAAATTAATCCCTAAAAAGTTTCATAATAATTGTTCCCACAGTGTACCTGCAGGTGTTCCTCTGCATGCAACAAGCTAGAGAACTATGAGTTACCTCTGCAATCGGCCAGCTTTGCTTTAACACCTGGTGACCTCATTGTTTGTATTAGCAGCACCATGCTCTCCTTATGTCTGCTGTTTTATGCTTCTTCCTGTCTTTTCTGTTTGTTTTATTTCATCCAAGGCCATCAGGACCCTTGTCAGCTGGCTGAGCTGCCTGTCATCTTACTGCCATCCTTGCTGCTTCTATTAATAATACAGATGCCAACACAGGATTTCCTGTGGCTTCCCTGCTAATCCCGCGCCACCTCTGGGACACTTCCTGTACCATCTACCTTCCTCTTGTTCATGTGATTAGTTATGACTGATGAGACACAGACTGTCATTCAGCTGCACCACTTTTCGGGGTTCATTGCTATTCTAGTTGCTTATATGCGTTATTTTTGTGTTTTGCTGTGGGAGAAGATGTGACAGATGGCAGCCATGATATGCAGCCTATTATATAAAAAAATCGTCCAGATTTGGGATTTTTTTAAACATTCATTTTGATTTGCTAAGTTTTGTAAGTTTCCTGAAGGCTGTAATAACAACAGAACTCTTGTCTTCTGTCTTTCTGTTAGATAACAGCAGGCACACTGGTAAAGACGGGGATAATCAGGTTAAGAGCTGCGGATTAGGCCTCTGTGCTCTTTGCGAGCCTTTAGGTAATCTGTCATCCTGAAACAAGACTTTGGTTTTCACCATGTATATATTTTATTCTGCGAGTTTCTTGGAACTGGAATTAAAGTATTGAAGCTTGACATGTTTGAGGATTACATGGGGACCAGGTGAAAGCCCATCTGGCTCAACAGTCCTGCCAGCTTCCCCCCTGAAACATCCTCGTGTTTGTGTGTCGGCCTGGTCAGACTGTGCTGAGAGAACAGGTGCTGCCTGGGGGTGAAACGAGAGCAAGAGAACTAAAGCAGGGGAAAGGGGAAAAAATTGAGCAATCACAAATTGAAACATTTCTGCAAACGAAAAGGAGAGTTCGTTGTTAACCAATACCGATATACAAGCATTAAGATGTTCACCTCGGTAAATCAGAATATTATCTAAATGTTTGACTGATTTCAGTTGTTTGAAAACTATTTGCATAAATTCATAAATTAACATGTGTAATCAACTGAGTTTTATTTTTTTCACTTGAGCAACTGAAATAAATACATTTTCTGATCATATTAAATTTTATTAAGATGCTTCTGTATATAAATAACCCTACCCCATGAAGCTGTTTCTGGTCAAAGTGTTCAACCATCTGTGTAAAGAAAACAGGATGAAACAGAAGGAGACGTTCTTGTCTCCCACCTGACAGATTTGGGATCTTCTATGTGGGCATGTCTGGACTTTCCTACTTTGACACAAAGGAACAAAAACACAAACCTATTTCAGAGCTCCAGAAATTCCTATGTAATTATGTTTGCTTAGGCATTCTGTGGACTTGTAGTTCCTTATTAAATACAAAATATTTTTTCAGGGAACCTCATAGTCACAAATACTTCAGAGTATTAGTAAATGCCAATATTTAAAATATAGGTTAACCCTTTATATGAAGGTAATTAATGGACTGTGATGTTTAATGCTCCTTTAGACAAAATGGTTCCAGAGACTCCCTGATAAACCGTGCAGTTTGAAACCCTGAAGGATTTCTGTGGAGTTATGGATTGACTCCAGTTTTAGGAAGTGACATAAGAACAGGTTTATAATAGGAAAGTAAGCTGTAAAAGGCTCACTGGAATTTACTGACAGGTTATTTGCATGTCCTCCTGCATTATTTGAAAGTAACAGTGAAGTGGTGTTCACTTTAACAGTGCTTACACTGAGTGTTTTTTTTTATGCATCGACATTTTGACTGTACCAAGCAGCACACAGAGCTCCCTAATAAAATCAGCTTCTTGTGTGAGTGCCTACTTTAAACTGCAGTTCGTTTCTGCAAACCCAATACAGAAAACATAAATGGTTGCAGGATATCTGATCAGTCGAAGAAAGTATAAAATATTCTCAATCTTCAGCTGAAAATGTGGATTACTGGATAGTTTTGGCTCTGAAGATTTTGGCTGAATGATGTATTTTTATTCTGTAGACATACTGGGAGGTCTTAAAGGCTATCAGTTTTCTAAATATTTTTTCAGGTGCATAATAGATTGCATTTCAATCATTGGGATATTCATGTGTGCAACGTTGCCACATGAAACTTTTATTTGTTCATCACTTTTCAAAAACAAAGCAGTTCACTGTAAATACACAGCAGAGTAACCCATTATGAAACAAGCATGCTCAAATTCTACCATTAGTCATCAAGAGTAATAACCATCAAATATATTGATCAATGTTCCGGTTATTAATAACTGAATGCAGCTCTAAACAGGGGAGTTTTTAGCCTTGATTGAAAAGAACTCTGTGTTTCGACTCTTTTGCAGTTTTCTGGAAGTTTGTTCCAGATTAGAAGAGCGTAAACATTTGGTTAGATGTTGTTGTTAATTTTTCCAACTGTAGACAATATCTGTTACAATTAACACAGAAAGTTCCAACATATGTCTTTGTTATACTCATCTATTATGACTCTGTGCAATTCACTAGTTTTTGGCTAAACACACTATAATCTATTGCAATATCATCCTAAGCGACAAAGCAAAGAAAGTATAAACTGCGGTAGAGAAACCGTATAAATTCTCTTAAAACAATATTTAAATTTGAGTGAGCAGTGAGAAGCGAAATGCATTTTCTTCATCTATGTTGGACCTCAAAACCTGCAGTGCATCTGTACTCTCAGGGTGAGAAGCTCAGAGTAGAGCTGCTGCTCTTCTTGAGTGGATGAATATAAAATAACCTTCTAGAGTTTATTTTGTTACTTAGTGCTTTTTAAACACTCAATGTTGCTTCAATAGATAATTGTAGTTCAGACCTGCGGAGAATTTTGTATCTTGGCCCCATTCCCAGTAACACTGTAAGACTGCTTACCTTCAAAATAGACTGTGGCAGCTGTAATTTTCCCTGAATGAGCGGCGCTGTTGGACACGACTGAATGGAAAAAATTTTTTATAAATCAGTGAGGCTGAAATCATTTCATTTTGTCATGATATAAAGATGCTAAATAAAGTGTCACATTTTTTTCTCAACACAATGTTATAAAACTTAAATGACAAGATGCTTTATGGGTAATTTGATCAGCATTAAATAACTCTTCTGATAGCTGCTTTATTCTGTTTTGATAATTTTAGGGTTTTTTTTCTATAAGATCACAAAGACCTTGATTTTTTTTAAATATTAATTGCAGTTTATAAAGACTAATTGCATGATTATAAAAAGGAAAATGATCTGACCTTGGAATAGTTCATAGCACCTGCAGTATGTTCAGTTGTCTTCAGTTTTACTCTCAGCATTTTCACCACCTTCTCTCTGTGTTATGCTTATGTGTGTGTTATGCTTATGTGTGTGTGTGTGTGTTTCCTTTTACAAAGAGTGGTGAGAGAGATTTGTTTTCACGGCAATGAGACTGAACCATGGCTGTCTGGGTTGGATGTCTGAACTTCTGTGTCCTGTTCTGCAGACACTCTTCCTTCGCGCCATCTTTTTCCCAGCATGCTTGTCTCTGTTGGAGCAGTCAGAGCTGTCATGTATTTGAAAGGCTGCAGGTGCTCCTGTTTTTTCCAGGAAGGAGGAGCAGCTTCTTGGAGAGGCGCATATTCCATCATCGTCTTGTGATTTTCAGACAGAGCTGCTCTCAGGCCTATTTTTGTATTTGTCTGACTTCCTTTTCTGCACTTCACAATCAAAATGAGCTAATTTAATCAAGTTGTCGAATTTTTTGAAGATGTTGCTGGAGGCCATATCCCTGTCTGACCTTTTCCATTGTGACAGATCATTAGTTTGGCACGTTGGCCTGCATAATCACCCACATACTTCCGACCTGTCATACTTTATACCCTGCTATCTGTTTGCTGATGTCAAAGGCAATTCTGGGATTGGGATGAGCCATGGGTGTGCAATGTAAGCGTGCCCCTACTTGGCTAAACCTCAGATCCTGGTTTGGTGCACTGTCCTCTGGATTGGCTGCAAACCTGCACTGGCCCCTTGTGTTGCATAGAGAGCATTGCACCACGTCTGTCACTCGCATTTTCATTTAATACATCCACCTTCTGTCAGTCGACTGGCTGATTACTAAAAATGATTAATCAATATGTATATCTGTTGTCCCTTTCTTACAAGCATTTAGATTGAGTATTATACAAGGAAAAGTTAACAAAGAATCAAAATTCCCAGTAGAAGTTTAGCTTAAAATTAAAAACTGATTGAAATACTTTGCCAAGAAGTCAGATATTAAAGCTGAAAAAGTAAAAAACAAAATTACAATAGAAACAAACTCAGTGCAAACAAAACATTTTAAACATAAAGTGACTTATAGGGTTAGACTTGAAAGTACCACTACTGAATCCTACAGCAATTATATTGCAATTTTACTCTCAAGTAAATTCTTTAGTAAAGAAAATGTTTTATTCTAACTTTAAACATTGAAAGCATGTCTTAACTCTGCATTTGAAGCAGGGTGTTGGTAACACCATAAATGGACCTGAAAGCAAAGGGCTCTGCTGCTAAACCCACTTTGAAACTTGAAGAACCACAAGTAGCCCTGCACTCTATGAGCACCTTGCTTTTTCAGGACGATGGAGGATGCATGATGAGTTCAATCTTAGATTTATTGGGAACCAGTAAAGTTCAGTGTATTCCAACATTAGAGAACATTAGAGAAATATGACATCTTGAATTTATTTGCAGCATGTTGGATGAGTTGAAGTTTACTCAAGGAGCTTTTAGTACATCTGGATGATGACTAATTGCAGTAATGTAGACTAGAGGTAACAGCACATGAATCAACCTTTTGAACTGAATTTCCTAAAGGGGTAAAATAAATTGAGTATTTGCAAGGTAAAACTAAATAGTCTAAGCACCAAACCCTGTGGGACTCCATGAGTAACTGTGCCAAATGATGAGGGCAAAAGATCTGATTATTCTGTTGCCTTAGTACCAAATGACTTAATTTGATCTGTTGATGTTAGTCGAGGTGAAATGGAGAGGATAAGGAAGGAAACTCAAACAGAATGATCACTTTCCGGAGAATTAGTTTGACCTAGATAACGATCTTCTTTTTCATCACTTCTGTGAACTTGTTTTTTAAAATGCATTTCTGAGAAATTTGCTTTGCGTCGCTTTTTGTCTATGCTTCATTAGTCCTAAAAAAAATAAAATTCAAGAGAAAATACTTATTGCTGTTCCTCCCTCACTGGCCCCAACAAATCAGTCTGCTGCTCTTACCCGCTTTTATAACTTCCCATTTTAGTGTGCGTGACGATTTTATCTCTTGTGGTATTGCATACAGAAGGGGTTAGCTAACTGACACAAAGGCTGTGTATGCATAAGATAGTCGAACGTTACTGTCACTAGTGACAGCATCTGTGACATGGACATATCAGGACCCAGACATGTGGAGGTTCATATTTCGCACCAAACCTCACACCCAAGAGGCAAGTGGTCACTTTTTCTTTCCTAGAGGACTTGATAATAACCTTCATCTGATGAGAAGTGTGTGTGTGAGCGTGTGGGTGCCCAAAGCTTCAGGCAGCTGTGTGTGAGGTGTGATATTTTTAGGAGGAGAGGAGGTGGGGGGGTCTGTCTGTGGTTGCTTGTGAGGGTTGCCATCTCCTCAGCTGTGAATTAGATGATATTCTGCCTTTTTAATTAGAAAAAAGAGAGACTACTCTCCTTTCAATCTAGTTCAGGAGTTTATGATAATTCGGAAACACTAACTCTGCGGTCCACACCGTAAGATTAAAGTCCATAAAACCACACAGGAACCTGTTTTTAGACCCCTGTCACGATCTAGCTGTTAACATGTGGCCGGTCCGACATGTTGGTTAATCTTCCCCTATACCGGGAAGCTGAGCTCTAGTGTGTTGAAGGTATTAAGCAGGAAGGAAGTGAGATTGGTTCAAGAAAAGAGGAAGTGAGAACAGGGAGGGAAGAGAAGTTTCCTGTTGCTGATCTTACAGCCCTTGTTCCCTCCATCACCTGCTTCCACCCCAGTGTGACTGTGTGTTTGTGCAAAATTCTGTCATTTTTCATTAGTGTGTATGTAAATGAGGAGGAAGCCTCTGTTGCGATGCTTCCTGTAACTGCTGCTAACCGCTGCGTTAAATCACTTCCTATAGAACGAGTCTCAGATCACCTGGATAGAGAGGGAGTTTGCCAATATTAGAGATCAGGTAAGCTCTCACTAATGTCCGAACTCAGCTCTTACCTCACTGCAACCTTTCTGCAGCTTTTCATCCACTTCACACACTTTGTTTATTCCTCTGCCCTCAGGATGTTTAATCCACTAATCAGAAATAATAAAAACATACTTGAAGTTTTTACTGCATACGCTGCATTGCAGAGAGCCTAACTCTGGAACTGACCAGTCAGAGAAATGTTGACTCATTCTCCGCATCATCTGTGTCTGACTTCATCTTTATTCAGTTCACTAGTTTTTGCTATTCACAATCTAAATTGGATATTTTTCCAGCAATCATCATTTCTCAGAGACACTCAGAGGTTGAATGTGTTGTAATTTTCTTTTTTTTGCGCCTCGCATTGAGTTGTGGCAAAAAAGAAGTTTTCTTTTTTGATTTGAGTCCTGTTTGTTGTTCAAGTCCACAAAGAGACATGTTGCTACTAAGCTTCTTCTTAAAGCCTTCATGATTCACTGTCATGTTCTTTAGCTGGATGGTCAGACACGCACTCAGACTGAAACACAGGTATATATTAGTCTATACTGCTATTTGGGGCAGTCTACATACATATTTCAACGCTGCATTCATTAGAAAACTCAGGTAATTATAGTGTTTGGTCCTATGATGTCATTACCTAAAGTTTATGGGGAAGAAATGGGCCAAATGTCAGGAACAGTTTACTATCAAATCAACCTGGGCTTCTTGAACACCTCAACAGAGCCACAGGTTGATCGCCTATATGTTACAGCTATAATAGAAGCGATGAAGAAAGCAGGTTAGGGAGGAGCGGGAGTGTAAGAAGACTTTATGTTTGATAAAAACCGGTTTTGAAGTGACTAGCTGTGCAGAAATGGAGGCAGACTGTGAGCTCACATCACCCTCTCTCTGCCGCCTCCTACTTCTGCTGTATTGAATTATGGGAAAGAACAAAAATATACCTTTTAAATAGGAAGTCATCAATAAACACTTCAAATTAAATTTAGCCCATCTGATTTGCAGATATTTTGCTTACTTTTTTATTATTTGTACTTCTCTCTTTTTTCTCTTTTTTTTTGCCTCTCTTTCATTGTCTTTGTGGTGAGATCTACACCTCGTGCATTTTTCTCTCTCTCTCTGACACAGATGTTTGCGTTCCACAAGTTGGGTGCAGGACTGTGAGAATAACTGCAGGCTTCTTCCTTCCTGCTCTGTTTAGTTGCCTTTCACTTCAGCTGTGAGGACATAACGCTAATCAGACAGAGAGGCACAACAGGAGATATGATGGGAGAGAAAAAGAAGAAGAAGCATTTATAAAAACCATAGCAGGACACCCCTGCTACAGGAAAGTAGATAAAGGCTGAAGGCGGGGAGATTGCTCTATTTTTTGTTGTTTTTTTTACCTGCAGCCTGCAGTGTAACCCCTAACATGACTACACACAGGAGTTTGAAGTGTGCTTGTCCTCTGATGAGAAGTTTGAGATGAGCTGTGTGAGTTAGTGCAGTGCTTTTCGTGTTATGGATGAGGGAAGGATTACACAACAGCTTGGAAAATGCTGAGATGGAAAAGGAGAAGAGAAAGTTCAAGCTGAGCCGCATGCTGTCCCTTTACCCGTTCAGAAAGAACAAGTCCCTGACCGGCAGCCCTGTTCACTGCAGCAGCTGCAGATCCACAGCTGCAGCAGGCGGGAGCGCTGCCACTGACCTCCCACCTGAACCTAGGAACGAGTGGACGGTAAAGTCATGGCCTCTTTGTAAAGTTTACATTTGGAAAAATTGGATTTACTGTTATTGCAACGTTGCATACGTGTTTGCTGTTATCAGTATCTGATCAGAAACAAGGTGAAACGCCTTGGTGTTCAACCTATTCTGGTTTCCTGTTGTCAAATACATTTCCAAGCCACAGTGGTCGCTAGCTGTCAAATGTTTTTATCTTTAACGCTTTAAATACATGATAATTGATTAACCTGAAAAGGGTTTTGATTTGTCTTTTTATACTCAAGATAATTGACAATTATATAAAAGGTTTTAATCTTTTAAGACTGATACTTGTTCCTAATTTAGCCCTAGAGCTTAACGTGATATTCTTAAAGTCGTGCTAGTTGTAACTCTGTTAATTACTTTATTTCTTCCACTTCCACTAATTACAAACCAGTACTAATATTTATTCTCCACTTCCATTTGCAGGCAATAATTAGGCTTGTTTTTTAATCTTGCGTTCAAAACCTACAGTTGTATTTAATAAATGACAATATCATGAAAATGTTGTGCATGCGCGCACACACACACACACACACACACAAAGAAATGTATTTTAAAGGTTTATTTCCATTAGTTTTGGTGATTCTGGTTGACAGATAATGAGAAATCTAGATTCAGAAGATTCAGACTTTACATAAAATTTAACATTAATAAAAAAAAAGATAAATTTAAATATAAATATCTTTTTTTTAAATAAATTAAAATAAATACTTTGACCATGTACTATATAATTAATGCACTCAGTAATTGGTTGTGGCTCCTTTTGTATGAATTTCATCATCAGTGGGGCGTGGCATGTATTTTCCTGCTGGAAAACAAAATCAGCCTCGCCTTAAAGATCATCAGCTGATGGAATCATGAAATGCTATAAAACACCTTTTTGGTCCAGAAACTTTGGCTTTGATAAAACTCTGATTCTGTTCCTTGTGAATCTCTCTCAAACTTTTGAATGGACTTTGTGTCTCTGTCCTTTCAAGGCTACAGACTTTTCTATTGATTTTGCGTCTTTTTCTGCCAAGTTTTTTTTCCTTTCACTTCACTTCCCATTACTATGTCTGGACAGGCTCCTCTGAAAAAACACCAACTTCTTGAAAATGTACTTTCTGTGGCTTATTCTACTTGTGTGAAATCTGGACAACTGTCAGTTTGTGAAGTCCATAGCACGACATTTCAGTATTGTAAGTTGTTCATTTAGTCTTCGTAAAGAATCTATATTTGAATTTGATATTTTAAATTGAATTGCTGGAGTAAATGGATTTAGATGGTAAACTTCCTTAATGTAGATCTGATGTAGATTTACCTAAAAGTGAAACAGTTTGCTTTCTGGGAAACAAACAAGACAAAAACTTGTTTTGCTTTTGATGCTTTGATGACTTTCTGCTGGTGTTTAGTCAGCGGCCCTCCGCCCTGTGCCAGACCTGCCTCCGAAGACCTTTGATCAAGAGGTTGAAGCCCAGGTTAAGCAGCTTGTCAGAAAAACTAATGATGAACCACAACTGTTCCCTTTTTATAATCAGCTGTGTACTTCCATTTAGCATCGCAGCCACCAGGCTTCCCAGAAAGACGGCATCAGAGTGATGAGAAGCTGCCGGGTGTAATCTGTCACACTGACGCGCACGTTTTTCTGTTTAAAGCCGCTTCCTCTTTCTGAGGAGTTTTATTTTGATGTAGTTCTACTTACACCAAGAGACAACCTTATGTGGAAACATCAACTCGTCCCTCACATTTTTCTGCACATTGCAAAGAGCTACAGTTTGGTTGAAATGCTGCTGCAGACTGGATTGTTATACTCTTGGGCTTTTCTCTTTTTAGGAAGATGGAGACATCAAGGAGATCAACATCACCCATGTGGTCAAAGAGGGCTCGGAGAAAGCTGACGCCTCTCAGTTTGAGCTGCTTAAGGTTTTGGGACAGGGATCCTTCGGCAAGGTAATGACTCACTTTTCCTCTGTATGCCTGTTTTCCGCTTTCTTAACTTTAAATGTTAGATTTAACATCTAACATCTTGGTGTTTTTAGGTGTTTCTTGTGCGCAAGGTGACCCCTCCAGATGCCAACCAGCTGTATGCCATGAAGGTCCTAAAGAAGGCAACTCTTAAAGGTACAGATGTTTGCAGATTTTTTATTTTGGAGTTTGATCATTCAGAGCTGTACTTTCCCAAGCTACAGGAAAAGGTTTCACATGGGTTTCAGTGGAATGTCTTTTTTTTGTTGTTGTTGTGGGTTTGTGCCACATTTTCTTGTAAGAGGTTTTTTACTTTTCCTGTTAGTCAAAGTCAGTTACATACTAGTGACTGAGCAAAGACCACCTCCACCCAACCCCGCCCACATAAACTTTCTGTGGGTTTTTCGCAGGTGGTGTGGTCTCATCAGTTGTATAAACAACAGGCAAAGCAGACGGTTCTCACAGTCTCCAAAAAATTAGAAACAAAAACTTGTTTTCATGAATTTTACCAATTTCAGTCAATTTTATGTCAGGGTACAGGCATAAATACTGATAACTAAATATTTAAAGTTAAATATTTTTTTAACTCTGAGACTAAATGTTTCCTGTTTGATGTCGGTTTGGAATTCCCCCAAATAATTGCTTGAGAAAAACAAGAATAATGTGTTGGGGTTTTTTTTAGATACGATTTGCTCATAATAATAACCCTTGAAACACATTTGTAATTCATAATTTTAATCATGCATAAATAGAAATATGTGCAGTGTAGTTATCCAGAAAAATAGATCTGAGAAAATACAGTCAATTTTCCACAAAATGGATTTTTATACACAAAAACATCCAACAAGTTTTGGATTTGGCTAGGCAAAGAGTTGTATGAACAATCGGTGAAATCTGGTGGTGAAGTTGCAGATTGGAGCTAAATGACTCTTAGTTTCCATTCAAAAACACTAAGGACCTTCTCTTCTGTCAGTGTTTAGAGGAATCTCCTATGAAATAGCTGTATAGAATAAGTCTGCTTGATATTAAGAAATATCACTGAATGGTGCTTACACTGTGATGAACACAGTATTAGTTAAATGTATTTTCTTTCAAATAGGTTTATTGATTATTAGTCTTCCAATGTATCCCATTTTCAAGTCCTGCATCAAGTATTAAAACTATGAATAAATGCACTGAACTCTTCTTCCTTCCTTTCAGTTAGAGACCGTGTGAGGACCAAGATGGAGAGGGACATCCTTGCAGATGTCAACCATCCATTTGTTGTCAAGCTGCACTACGGTGAGCCAAATCAAAGTCACTGTAACTGTTGAACCTTGATGTTATCAAATTCATTATCATTTTTCTCTAGTCTGAAAAATATAGTTCTATTTCCCTACTGACCACTAGAGGCGGAGCTTCAAGTGCTGATCATTCTTGTGCAGGTCGAGTGTTAATCACAGAGTCACCTGTGACCTGCCAGTGACTCCATGTAGCCATACAACACCCCGCGTTCAACCTTTTTTGTTCTTCTCGCGGGCAGGTGTGTTGAGTGCAGGTGTGGTTGTGCGAAGCTGGTAGCTTCTGTGTTTACCACTGCTCTCCTGTCTGCTTGTTGCTTCTTGAACCTGTATGGTCGGAGGCGACGACTTGCCCGACTCAAGGTGCGGGTAAGTCTCGCCCTCCAAGGGCTGCGCAGACTTTGCTTTTTACCAGGTCTGTGATTGTTGTTGCGACGACTGGTATTTTATGTTTTTTTTGCTTTTTTTTCTACGGCAGTAGTTTACTGATCGCTTTAATTTGGCGCATTGATTGTTGTGGTTTATTTAACTTAAAAGCCGGTGGCATTTATCCTCATTAGTCCGTTGGCTACAACACAACGCTTTCTGCTCGTGTTCTGCTTTTTGGCGGGCTGGTCACGCTTCTCGGCAGTATGAGGCTAGAGAATTTATGTTGCTGTCCGCTTCAGCCTGACAACAGGTGTTGCACCAAAATCTGTGACTCATCATTTTCTGTGACCGCAGAGGGCGATGGACCACAGGTACGTCTTGAAGAAGAGTATTTACGTAAACTGCGTAAATACTGATACAGCTGGGATTGTGAACTTCACGGCTCTTGTATTGTCATTGGAGAACTGACAGAAAAAATATAATGTATTACTTCGTATTTGACTGTAAACTGTTTGACCATCGAACTGAATGCCTGTGTGCTGTCATTAAAATATGTAAACCAACTGTGGCCGTTTAATAAATCGTTAAACGATTAGGAAATTATTCTAAGTGCTTTGGTAACTTTTAACAAAATTTTTAATGTTTCTTCCACCTCTTCATTACAGTCATATCACACTTATAACAATATTTAACCCTCCAATAGCCAGAATCACGCTGGTCACAGATTTGGATGGCCATAATAATCCGTGACCTTACTGTACAGGCCTGTAAATTATGTCAGAGTGTAAAACACCTCTTCACCGCTATCTGAGTGCATTTATAAATATTTAACCCTCAAATAGACAAATTGACACTGTATAAAGTGCCTGTGGACCCCCTGCTGGATACCTGAAGGTCCTGCTGGCAGTAGAGCCACTTGGGTCACTGGAAGGTCACAGGTGACTTTGTTGTAACACTCAACCTGCACTTGCGTAATAATGATCGTGCATTGCTTGAAGCACCTCCTCCAGTGGTCATCCGGGACTCATAGAACCGTAGCTGCAGTCTTAACTTTTGTTTTTCTTCTTTTGTAGCATTCCAGACTGAAGGGAAGTTGTATTTGATCTTGGATTTCCTCCGAGGCGGAGATCTTTTCACCAGACTCTCTAAAGAGGTGAGAGAAACTTGAGAATTATTTCTTATTCAATTATGAGTTATCGAATCCAGCTGATAAGTTTTGAGCATTTCCTTTTACTGTTTCTCTCTTGTGACATTCTTCCTGTCTCATGCCCGCCAGGTGATGTTCACAGAAGAGGATGTGAAGTTTTATCTAGCAGAGCTTGCTTTAGGACTGGACCACCTTCACAGCTTAGGCATCATTTACAGAGACCTCAAACCTGAAAAGTAAGTGCAACATCTAAAAAAAAAGCAGAAACTCTCTGCAGCAAACCAGCAGACAAAATATCCACACTAATAAAAATGTAATTTACGGTTACATTTTTCACTCTTTTCTAGAAAACTGAAGTATTTAAACATTGATGCAGCACCAGAGGGCTTTGAAGTTTTGTCAAATCAGAACTAATCTTTTTATTCTTTCTGCGATTTTTCATTCCTTTCAACTTTGCAATTTGATGGCTTTGGATCTAGGAGAAATTATGTAACTTTTGGAGAGATCTGAATTAAAATCTTAATAATTTACAAACAATTGAATGTTAAAATATTTGGCGTCTAACAATCATTGTTTTTAGACTACAGCTCTTTATTCAGTTTCAGGGACCTCCCACACAGAATGTGGGACATGGATGGATGGAAAATTAGAATAAGACACATTTCTCTTAAATTTTTAAGTGATTACATCACAACAGAAGATTAACACTGAAAAGCACCAGAGATGGAGTTCTTCTCACAAATAGTGGTTATGCAAATGTTGTGCATTATCTTAATAGCATCCAGTGGAATCTAAGCAGGTAACCATCTCTTCTTAGTTTATTTTAGTGGTGAGATCCTAACATCATATTCATTCAAACATTACAGAACTCTTTTCAGACATAATGGACTCTACCCTGCTGAAACGTTCTGTTGTCCAAACACTCCAGGATGTAGAATTGACCGATACTACTTCTGACCGCTTTTCTCTTATCAGACCCTACACTTTAATCACACTTAAATTCATTATATAGCCATTTTTTTCTTATTTGTAGTATACTTGTGTTTGTTCTGCTGTAATGCCTAAATTCCCCTCTAGGGGGTTGGTAAAGGTGCAGTTGAGCTTGCATTCCTATTTGAGACTTAATTATTCTCAGTCTTGTTTAATAAGTAAGCATAGTGCTACTTTAATATTTTCTGTGACTTAACTTTGCCCAGCCTATTGAATATTTATGCTGCCAGCTTCTCTGATCTTTGAAGGAAACGAAGAATCATTGATTGAAAATGTCCCTCAGTGAACACATCCCCTGTTATCTGGCACATTTATGCATGTGTGTGTGAACTAATATTTTGACAAGTTGATTTTCTCTCCTACATTATTGGTCCACATTGACATAAACCCACATGCATGATCTTGAGACCTGCCATGGGATTTGTGCATATCATTACACTCACCATCCAACTCAGAAATCCCAGATCAAGTGTAGAAATGTCACTAAACATTTTTCTACGTTATTAATATTTGATCAATCAGGGCCTGTCTGTATATAACTTTCCAAACAAGTGGTGTGTTTCTTGTTCCCCCTGGAATTGTTAGTTTTTGAATGTCTCATTCTGATTCTGGATACTGTGTGTGTTTTCTTAGTATCCTTCTGGATGAGGAAGGACATATCAAACTCACAGGTGAGTCTCCTGTCTGCTCCTTCACCTTTCAGTATTTAATTAGTGAACTCCCCACTGATCTTCAGCAGTCACAGTGCAATTGTTAATTATTACACTTTATCTTATTGTCAGTCTGGGTTCTGCTGCCATTTAAAGCTTTGAGTAGGCCAACATATCTTTAAACCTTTTTTTATGTGTTTGGAAAAATGTGTTTTAATCTAAATTAAAACTGTCAGAAATTTATATACATTTCCCTTTTGACTTGAATTATTGAAACTTTCTGAAGATATTCTAATTCAGTGAGATGGAGGCGTTAATCATTACATTCTGCAGAATGTTAATGTTTTAAAAATGCTGTTTACTCCAGATTTCGGCTTGTGCAAAGAGGCCATCGATCATGAGAAGAAGGCTTATTCGTTCTGTGGTACTGTCGAATACATGGCGCCAGAGGTTGTAAACAGGCAGGGCCACATCCACAGCGCCGACTGGTGGTCGTTTGGGGTACTGATGGTGAGGAGATTGAAAGAAAAGAATGTTCTTGGGGTTATTAAAAACCTGTTTAAGTTTTTTTCTTTTCTAAATGTTTCTTTATGTATGCTGACTGAAAGTTTCTTCTCTAGTTTGAGATGCTGACAGGATCTCTGCCGTTTCAAGGGAAGGACCGCAAAGAAACCATGAATCTTATACTGAAGTGAGTAAAATCAGTTGACAGGAATATTTGTGCACTACTTCTTTTGTCCCATACTGTCAGTCCACCTCAGGGTGCAATAATTAAAGCTGTTCCGTATGTTTCTCTCCTGCAGGGCACGCCTAGGAATGCCTCAGTTCCTAAGTGCAGAAGCCCAGTCTCTGCTCAGGGCTTTGTTCAAGAGAAACCCTGCCAACAGACTGGGTTAGTTGATCAAGAACATGATTTTCACCAAAGGCAGAATTTCTGACATAGTTTGAGAAAAGGATTATTTAGATCTGTATTTGCAGTCGCTTGATTCTGCGAAAATGTTCTGTTGTGCTTCTAGCCTCGGGCGCTGACGGTGCAGAGGAGATAAAGCGACACGGCTTCTTCTCCACTATAGACTGGAATGTGAGTGTTTGTGCTCCTGAGGACATTAAATTCCACATAGATTTCTAAAAATGGTTCTCGAATCATCAGAGGTAACAAAAAATATCAATTTTGCTCAGAAACTTTTCCGAAGGGAAGTGAAGCCTCCGTTCAGGCCAGCTGTTGCCCGCCCAGACGATACCTTCTACTTCGACTCAGAGTTCACTTCCCGCACACCCAAAGGTCAGAACTCAGTTATAGCGTGATGCGGTAGCCAGTAAAGTCGTACGTTTTATTTGATGGATTTCATATCATGTTCCAGACTCTCCTGGTGTGCCGCCCAGTGCTGGAGCTCATCAGCTGTTCAGAGGCTTCAGCTTTGTTGCATCCACTCTGTTGGAGGAGGAAGGCTTTGCAGAGCCGCCACAGCCGCCACCACACCCAGTGGTCCAGGTCAGCAGTAAAAGCACGTTTTTATTCAGCATTGTGTAACACTGTGAGAAATCAGAAGAAAGAATGAGTAAAAAGCTATGGTGAATATTTTGTCTAAAAGTAGATTCCTTCATAGAGATGCCAGCATGCCTGCAGAACTGTTCTGCCCCAGATAGAGATGACAGAAATAAATGTCTGTATATTTTACCTGAACTGAATCCCAACTTCTGCAGCTAAAATAGTGATGAAACAAAATAACAAATAATCTAAACATGGCTGCATAGATGTTACCAGCCTTAAAAATTCATTCATCTTTGTCTCTTACTTAAATGCTGATGAAGACAACAAGTTTAAGGCAAATGAAACAATTTACACAATATTTCACAGTAATATGATCCCAAATTGCTTCCAGCATTTAGAAGAGGAGTAATTTTTATTTAGTCTTTTCCAGGAGTGCTTAACTATTTGAAAGAAATTACATGAAACGATTTATATTTTTAGTGCTGTTTTGCATCACTTCTGCACCAATAAATGACTATAATAAAAAAAAAACTTTATTCTAAAACTCCAATTTGCTTTAATTGATATTTTTGCTGCAATAATTGAAAAATAGTTGCATAAATGTGTTTGGATAAAGTAGATTTTCTGAAATGAGCTTACTGAAGAGAAGTCGGCAAATGAATTAACATAACTTCTCCTTTATTCTGGGTTTAAAAGAAGCTTAAAATATAGTCGCTTGGAAAATTTCCCCTCTGTTGGACAATAATTTTATGTATTTCTATTCTAAACTAGAATAGAAATTAGTCCCAGTCCTCTGTTTTCAAGTATACTTCATTTCAATTTTGTTCAATAGATAAATTAATGAATTATTGTGATGTTAAAGGAAAATTATGCTTTTAACTATATATTTTTATTTATTTTATTCCTCTCCTGCATATCTATTGTATACATTTGCAAAATATTAGTTTAACAATTACTGTAGTTTTAGGATTTTAAAAGCAATATTTTAGACCCTGGTGCTTGGATGCAGAAATGATCATTTTTAATAATATGCTAATGCGTGGGGAATACTAATTAACAGCAGGCAGTGGGTTCAGAGCAGCAGCTGGAATAGCTACCAAAAAAACCAACCTCTTCCTCAGATCCATCAACGTCCTCCGCCCTTGTCAGCTCTGTCAGCCTGTCACTCCTCCGCTACTCTTCAGGCTTCATCTCTCTCTCTGCAGCAGCTGCACGGGAAAAACCTTCTGTTCAGCGACGGGTACGTCCTCAAGGAGGACATCGGCATGGGCTCCTTCTCCGTCTGCAAGCGCTGCATCCACAAAGCCACCAACACTGAGTATGCTGTCAAGGTATGAACAGATTCAGGAAACAAAAGAACAACCTGTCATTTAACAGCTGAGGAAGCACGTCAAAACTAAACTGAAGTAGAAGAGTGTGATCCAAATGTTTTTTCCGCTTGTTAAAAGATTAATCTTATTCTGTAAATGTTTACTTCAGGTGATTGACAAAACCAGCACAGATCCGTCGGAGGAAATAGAGATCCTGCTTCGATATGGACAGCACCCCAACATCATAACGCTGAAGGATGTGGGTCTAAATCAACACCCGATGCTCTTACTTCTTTTTAAAAGCGTAGATCTTCTCGGTGTGTGAAACCTTGCTTTTGTTTCAGGTGTATGACAACGGGAAGCAGGTGTTCATGGTGACGGAGCTGATGCGCGGCGGAGAGCTGCTGGATCGGATCCTGAAGCAGAAGTTTTTCTCAGAGCGGGAGGCCAGCGCTGTGCTTCATACCATCACAAAGACTGTGGAGTACCTCCACTGCCAGGGGGTGAGCCTGGCCTGACAAGCTGACCTTTTCATCCAGTCACACTGAGTCAGGGCTCAAATTCAACCAAAATACATAATCAGTCTAAAAAAAGCTGTTAAGTAAATGCACAATAAGGTAATTTAAGTCCAAAACTCATTTCAGAGGATTTTATTCACCTCCTAATTAGGACTGTTAACGTGTGAACACACGCGAAAAAAATGAACATGTTAATATTATTTAATGCAGATTCTTTGTTGAACTCTTGAATGGAATCTGCTTCTCTATCATCTCAAGGCTATGATTAGTTTTCTACCAAACTTTTTCCTTTCACTCAGTTTCCTATTGAAAGTGTTTGGATCTAGTTCTCTGCTCATGTAGCAGTTACCTTGTACAGCTCACCCACTTCACCACGGAGCCTCTCAGTAACTGCCAGCTCTTGTTGGTTTTAACTTTTGCGCTAAAATTCCTGTTTTGTAAAATTTGAATTTACAGAGAAAATTAGTATTGGGTTTTCATTACATGTGAGCCTTAATCAGAAATGAACAGACATGTGTGTAGAATGTGTGATTCTATGTGTACTAAATCTGCATATCAGTTTTTTGTTTGTTTTTTTGTTTTTTTACTAAATTGCTACAATAAGTTAGAGATTTGAGGACACTATTCTGCTGAGTTGGACCTCTGTACTTTGCCTTCTGTCTCACCTCTGCTTTTTTAAAATTATTATTATTTCTCTGCTCTTGTGTGTTTTCCAGGTCGTGCACAGAGACCTGAAGCCCAGCAACATCCTCTACGTTGACGAATCAGGAAATCCCGAGTCCATCAGGATCTGCGATTTTGGCTTTGCGAAGCAGCTGCGCGCCAACAACGGCCTGCTGATGACCCCGTGCTACACTGCTAACTTTGTAGCTCCTGAAGTGAGTGGATCACACGTACAAGTTGCTCTTTAAATGCGGTTTATCTAAATTGTAATGCATGATGATATGGGCTTCCAGGTGTTGAAGCGTCAAGGCTACGATGAAGGATGTGACATCTGGAGTCTGGGAGTCTTACTGTACACCATGCTGGCTGGGTAAGTACTCCATTATCTGTGTTTTTCTCTTCTTTTGCTGCTCTTTTTACTCACTCTGCCTTTTTTCTTACTTCCACCAGCTTCACTCCATTTGCCAACGGGCCGGAGGACACTCCTAACGAGATCCTGAGCAGGATAGGAAGTGGTCACTTCAGCCTGGCTGGAGGGAACTGGGACACTGTGTCTGATGCTGCCAAGGTAGAGTTCAGACCTCAAACATTTAGTCACATATTTCAGTCTCTGTGGTTCCCATTCTCATTCTATTTGGACACTTCCAGGACCTTGTGTCCAAGATGCTCCATGTGGATCCGCACCAGAGACTGACTGCTAAGCAGGTCCTCAGACACCCCTGGATCATCCAGAGGGACAAGCTACCCAACAGCCAGCTCCCTCACCAGGACCCCAAACTGGTCAAGGTAACAACTCAGTGCTTTTTCCTACATTTAAAGTTCCACAGCAATTCAGTTCAGTTTATTTATGTAGCACCAATTCACAGCAAAATGTCATCTCAAGGCTCTTTATGATACAAAAATAATTTCTATTCAATCATGCATGCACTCCAGTTGATCCTACTTTTCAACAGAATTGAATAGCACCAAGTTACATTTACTCAGTTACATTTATTTGTGCAATGTTTTGGAATAAATGTACTTTTACTAGTGTTTTTACTGCACTGCACCTTTTACTTTTGCTTGAGTAATTTTGTGACGTATTTCTACTCTTGAGTAAAATTTCTGAATTTTCTACCCACTGAGTAACTTCACTGAATGAAGAACAAACATGTTTTAGCCACAAATTCACCAGAAGCGGATACATATCTGCAGTTAAGTTTCATAAGTTCCAAAAATATTTGGAAAAACATTTATTTTGTCTGGTTTTATCATTTTGCATTTGTATTGATGAATTATATTCATTTTGGTCTTTAAAGTACCAATATTTCCATATATCTTTATATTTTGGTCTGTCTGATAGTGTAATTTTTAATGACTAAATAAATTAGGTTTGATCAGTCACTCAGTATTTGAGTAGACTGTTTACCAAATACTTTGAGTAATTTCTTGAAGGTTACTTTTTACTTCTACTGGAGTAAAAATATGTGGAAGTAGTGCTACTCTTGAGTACAATTTTTGGCTACTCTACTCATTTGTTTATCAAACAGAAAATTATTCTCAATTAGTAATTCAGTAGATTTAGATCTAATTCCCACATTTAGAACATTAGTAACCTCTCCACTGTTCTCAGGGTGCGATGGCAGCCACCTACTCCGCCCTGAAGAACTCCCAGCCCACTCCAGAGCTCAAACCCATCGAGAGTTCCTTCCTCGCCCAGCGGCGTGTCAAGAAGCTGCCCTCCACCTCCCTGTAGCGACTCAAAAAGAAAAAAATAAATATAAAACCAGCCATCCCGCTCAGCGGAGCCTGATCTTTAAAACCAACTTCAAAAGGCTCCAAACCAGCCCAGTCAGCTTGCTCTGGGACGTAGCGTCCAGCCGCCAAAAACCAGCCAAGGAACACCGACTGTGGTCCTGCCCTCGTCTCGTGACATCACGTTCTCCTGCTCTCACTGTCGTCCTCCGTGTGTGTGGGCTCATCGGCTGCTGGGAGCCCGTGGATTCGGAGTGGTAAAAGATCTGGATGGTGAATGAGAGCGATGAGGATGCGTGAGGGTGGGTGTTTAACAGCAGGGGTGGGTGGGGCGTTTTGGGAATGATGCGTTTGCATGACCAGCGACAGAGCGGATGCAGCCGATGAAAGTGTTCTCTCCTGATCATTGCTGTAATTAGTTCCTGCTGCACGCTTGTCTGTCAGCCTGTTCAGTTGTCTGCTTTTCGTCTTCTTTTGAAGCGTTATATTCCTTGTTGTGCTGCCAAATCGATGTGCCGACAGCACAGAGCCACAGTATTGTCCAACTGCTGTAAAACGTTTTTTTGTTTGTTTTTCTTCAAAAGGCAGAATTAAAATGTTAAGCATTTTTTGGTGGGGCTCTGGTTCAACCAGAACATTGTGGATTCTGGGAAATGTTTTGGTTGATGTTGATCTCAATTTGTTTGGTTTTACAGACCGCGTGTGTGTGTGTGAGAGTGAGTGTGAATTGCATGACTTGCAGTGTGTGTCAGTTCTGTCTGCAGAGTCATGTGCATGGTGATGTGATGATGTCATGTGGCTTCTTTGTTTTGCTGCTTTCTCTCTCTGCTTGGTTAATAAAAAAAGTCTCCTATTTTTGTGACTATAAACTAGTGAAATAGTTGGCTTTCTGTGAAAGAAAATCTGCCCACGGAACAATGTGGCATGTTGAAATCTGTTCAATGCTTTGGTTTCTCGTTTATTCCACTGTTTCTTGGATAATGCATATTGAAAGCTGTTTATTGTGTTGGCTGCTTTTGTTGTTGTTTTTGGTTTTTTTTTTTGCATTTTGTCTCAAGAAACGAAATGGTTTAAAATAGTGAAAGACATGCTGAGCAGATCACAGCCTACAGGTCTCTTCTTATGTTATAAGAACATAAAAGGGACACACTTACTGCTGTCCTGACTTAACTGAGCACTCAAACAACTGGTTGTTAAAGCCACACACTCCTTCTCCTTACATTTTCTTTTCCATTTATCATATTTGAATTTCATTCTTTTTTTCTTTTTTTTTACCACTTTCATCACAATTAATCAGAAATCTGTCGGTCTTTCCTGAATCACTTCCTGAGTCAGGTCGTGCTCTCAGCTCGGTGCCTGCAGGTGAGACTGTCTTGCATTATAATGTGATTTTAAATGACAGACCTGTAAGGCTAGATATATCAAGAACAAGCTGTCTTACCTCAAAAGGGATCAAAGTTCTGTTCTAATTCTTGTTTGGCAAAATGCTTATTCTTTTGACTGATGGCATTGTGGGAAGATGTTATTGTATGATAAAGATGAAGATTTTTATATCTTATAATATTAAAAATGGAGTTGCTATGACAAACTGTGTGACTTGGTTCTTTTGTAATTTTATCTTTAAATCCATTTTTTTTTCCACATAGAAAAAAAAGCGCATCATTTCTTTTGTACAGTATAAAGTGTATCTGTCATGGATTACCACTGCACTCTTGGAGTATTTAGTTTTTTTGTTTTGTAGCCTGAAATTCACAATTTTCTGGTTGTAATGTGAAAAACGTAAGGTAAAACAATTTTTTATTGGATTAAACTAAAATAATTCAGATATAACTATAGCAAGATATATTCCAAATCTGAAGATATGATTTCATGTTTATATTTTAAGGCCTCTCTAGATGTATCAGTGTATTTTCTATTTGTTTTTTTAGGAGCCAAAATGTCTTTCCACTGATGACCACTGGAGGGAGACAAAGGGTAGTACTTGAATTTAGAAAATCCAGGCCTGTGAAGTTTAACGCATTCCTGATGAACAGAGAGTTTTCAAAAACTGAAACTGCTGTGTTGATTTTGAGCTCGGTTACATTTAGTTTTTTTGAAATAGTGGCTCAGTGGGAAGAGAAGTCATTTTGTAATTCAAAAGTTTTAGGTTTGTTTCCAGTTTGATCCTGCCACATGTCGATGTGCCCCTTGGCAAAGCACTTAACCCCAATTTGCTTTTTCCTGTGTGTATCAGTGTATGAATGTACATGGCTTTAGTGTAAAGCATTTTGAGTTGTTTTATCATTTATTAAGCTTACTGATGAGTTTTTAGGATTCTCTCACGGTTGTTGCAACAGGATTTAGAGCAGAATAATGTAAAATCATGGTGTTCTTGCACAGTGGAAGCAGCTTGTAATAACAATGTGAAGGAATGTTTTCAGCATGTTTTCATTGCATTGTAGCTTTCATCAGAATGTAGGTGCTCAATCTTATTTTTTCCTCTCCAGCCTAAAAGTTAGCACATATTTCTACCTGCTGCTACCCGTCTCTGTATGCACAGCAGCAGTTCCTTTATAACTGGCATCCGAGTATCCGCTGCTCATATTGCGGGGCCACTTATAGAGCCTTCTGAAATCGTTTGCTGAGCAAACATACGGCAGCATTCCATGAAATAAATGCCTGTGTCTGTCCTCAGACAGCAATGCTCACTTTATATGCCTCCGCTGGGCCCTGCTCTCTGTGCACTGACGTCATTGTGCCAGTAACTCACACTGCAATGAATGACTTCCAGCTCTTTTACGCCCGCTCCCTCTCACACACGTGCATGCAGGCTGACTGACTCAGCCTGCTGCTGCAGCAGGAACAGAAAACTGATATTGATTACAGGGCAGTGGAAAAGGAACACCATTGTCTGCCATCTCACGAAGAATAGGAAACTGGTGCATTATTTTTTTTTTTGCTTGTCTTCTTTGTTTATCATTACTGTCTGTTTTCCTAAGGTTCTGTAACAGTGGAAGTGGGTGGATGTCAAAGAGGATGCTTGTCTGATAAGCTGTTGAAGGAGGACTTTATCGCTGTTTAATGATGTCTCACCAGTTGAAACATTTTTCTCTTGCTGAAGTAAGTTAAGATTCCAACATGCTGTACATAAAGCTGAATATTTATGCTCAATATCCCACTGCAGCACACAGTTATTTGGTAATTTATTAGGTTTACAGTCTTGGCAATTGTTACCCATAATTCAGTTTTACTTGCACAAACACAACACCGCTGTGTAACTAAACCTCAACTGGTTTTACTGGGAGCAAATTACTTTTTTGTTCTTGCAGTACCCAAAGTAGATTCCTGTGATATATAACAAGTTACATGTTATACATAACATGACAACTAAACTGCCTGAACACATTTCAGTTTTCATTTTTGAAGTTTCTTCCAGATTAGAGGAGGATAAAAACTGAATGCTGCTTCTCCATGTTCTTCTGAGAGGTCTGGAAGATTGATACAATAAAAGATCCTTAATGTATTTTGGAGCTAAGTCGTTCAGTGATTTATAAACCAACAGAAATATTTTAAAGTCTATTTTTGAGCTCTAGTGTTTGGACTTAAAACTAGGTTGATGTTCTCTATCTTCCTGGTTTTGGTGAGAACGCCAGCAGCAGCGTTTTGGATCAGCTTCAGTTAAACGCTTGAATGAGTTTCTCTAGATATTGCTGGGACATCCGGCCTTTAATCCTGCAAATGTTCTTCAGGTGGTACAAGACCAACTTTGTTAATTCAGAAACCATGTTCAATTTACCATCCACTTCACAATTCCCAATAAAATACATTTGTTTACAGTTGCAATGTAACAAAATAGGAATACCATAGGCACTGTATCTATTGAGTTAATAAAAAAAAAGTTGATCTGGTATCTATATTCCTGCTACGTTTCTTCTTATCCTCGTCCCTGAAGGCTTCTTACTTATTTATCCAACTGGATTATGTAACAGTCTCACTACAAGGCTGCTAAGTACTCTGCTGCACATTTCTGATGTTTCAGATGGACAACAGAGAAGAAAAAACCGTGTCAGCCAGAGATAATGCAAAGGCACTTTAATGTCATCATCCTCCACACGTGCATGCTCAAAATACAAACACATGACAGATTAAAGTAATCTAGAACAGAGAGTTTGGTTTGAGGAGTGGAGGCTTTCATGTCAGTTTCAGTTAGGAAGGGATAAATGGGAGATTTGTGAGACGGGATGGAGATAATTGTATTTTTAGAAGGATTTGGCACATGAGAGTAATTGCACTTTATCATGGAAAATGTACCATGTAATTGTTTTTCCTGAAGCTTTCAGGGGTTTGCAGGAAAACTGATTCTTAACACAGATTTTTGACATGGTAAAAGCTGATGAGTTATGATATACAGCAAACAGATCAGTTTCATTACAAATCGAAAATCGTTTTTCTGTAGGATGAGTTTTATCACACATTTAAAGAAAGGAGGATATTTTGAATCTGAAAAATGTGATCAGCTATGAGCTTTATTACTTCAACTTTATGAAAAAATATGAAATATGCAATATGAAAAAAAAACAAAGCAACAGAGGAAATGTTATCAATTCTTTTACAAGAGAAAATCTGATGGTTGTGTAAGTAGGAAATAGAAATTTTACATTAAAATCTAAGCAGATCTAAGGTCTACTCTTGAAAAAGGTTTGCTGCTCTCCAGGGAGTTTAAATTTATGCTCCAAAAGATGAAGTCATTGCTCAATAACCTTTACTGGTGGACTACTGTATTTCTTCTTCTTTTATTTATTTATTTGTCTTTTTCAGCAGGCGTGTTGCAGGCAGTGTTCAGAAAATAATTATTTGTGCATTTCATTAAAAGTTCAAGAAATCTTTCTGCATAAATATTTCATGACACCAGAAGCTTTTAGAAAAGTGCAGTATATATATAGTGTATTTTTCTTTTCAAAGTTATTTGGCGCAGCTTGTGTTCAGGTGTGTTCAGTAGTTTGGAAATTACATTAGTCAACCTAAGTTATCACAACAGCTCTGCTTGGCTAGTGGTTAAAAAATATATTACCACCAAATCTAACGATCTCAATCCAGTCTCCAGGGAATGAGGCGTCATTAGGGCTTGTTCAGCCAATCAAATGCAGACTTTAGAAACCTTCAGGCTTTGTCACACTAAACAAACATTTTTATGTCTGGAGTTGCTTTGACATTCAAGGCTTCAGACACCTTTCTGCTGAGTAAAGTACAGGATATAAAGCCTTTATCTATGTTTAAAGACATTATAAATTATGGATTATTTTAAAAGCTCTACTATTTTTAGAAATTAGCAAACTAAGATCATTCATATAAGATATACTTTGCTTTGCTGACTTCCATCTAGACTAGACATCCAGAGAGAAGAATACTTCAAGGTTACAAAACGATTTTATTCTGAAGGTTCATCACGCCATCGGTGGATAATAAAAGGTTCTGCAGTTAAATCTGAAAGGTTCTGATGGGAAAGCAGTTCCTGTAGTCAGATCTGGGTTTGTGTTCATCATTTTTTATGAAACCTTGCCATTAATTTAGTAACTCCTGGGTGCAGTGCAGCCACCTTGGCCTAAAATAAAAACATTTAAAACAAAACATTTGTAAAATGAATGAAAAGCTTTAGCTGAATTCAATTTGAATTGGTTTTATGCATTTCTGCATTACTGTATATGTATTCTTCCAATTTATTTCTTCTTTCTTTACTTTCCTGCCATCTGTACTTTCAGATGCTCACAGTCCATCCTCCCCTCTTTCTTTGCCTCATCTATTTTTTTTTTTTTTTTTGCTGTTTTCTGTAATGCTCCTTCTTCACTCTGGAGATTAGTAAAGCTAAAAGCAAGAGAGCAGCCGTACCACCGACTAATGCAGCGCCGATCCTGAGATAAAAGCAAAGAGCTGAGTCCATGAAGACACATGAACACCCACCTCTGACCTGCTGAAAGCGTCATCTGTTTCCCTTCACCATGAAAGAAGACATTTATTGAAAACACTCATGGTTTAAAGCACGGCGGCGTTTCCCCTCTCTTATCAGTCTTTTGTGTATTTTAGTGAACTTGAGCTTTGTCTTACTTAATTCATCATCTGTGTCCTACAGCCAAATCAGTCAATATGTCTAGACTGAAGGTAAGGTTAGCTTTTAGAGCCTATGGCAGAAAAATGAATTTAGTGAAGATGATGTAATGAGCTAGAGCCTGATCTGAGCAGCTCAAGTTCACATCCAGACACTTTGATGTAGATTATCCTGATGTTAAATAAAGCAACAGATCAAACAGGCACTGTGCAGCATGTTTAGGTGAATATGGTGCAATACTGTTAAAAGATTAACATAGATGGAGTTTTAGTCATTTTATTTCAGCTAATTTTTCACAGATAAAAAAATTATAACACAAAACTTCAGTAACAAAAATTGGGTGCACAGGTTTGAATATATCGTTAATTGTCTCCAATCCAGACAGAAACGTTAAACCTAAATGCACAAAAAATTGCTGTTCATCATAAATGAGACAAGCGTCTCTTCATCATAAATGAGACAAGCGTCTCTCTAAAACGGCTAAAAGATAAAGGAATATAAATGTGGAGAAAAAAATTTATCATTTTATTTATGTCATATAAACAAAATTTTTTCCACCTTCTCAATAAGCAGAGCAAACCATTATCAGCATTACAGAAACACTCTTCTAACTCCAGATCAGCTTTATGCATTTTTCCACAGACATATTATCTTTGCTGATGAGCTTTTAGGTCTCCTAATCCACAGATTCAGATTCAAAAAGATTTATATTACTTCCCATTAGAGGAAAAAGGTTGGTCAAATGAAAATATTACTTTAAATCTAAATCTGCCAGAGATATGAATCGTTTTGACGTTAAGTTCACATACGTCCTCACAAACATCTGGATTGGTGTGCCTCAGGAATTTGCAGAGAATATACTTTTGGTAGCCAACAACAAACATCTGGAATAATTCTGACTGAACGTGTGACCATCCTTCTTGACAGAAATGGTAGAGATTAATTTTCTGGCATCAACTAGCTTTTAAAAATAATCCACAAATTTTGAATTGGGCTGAGGTCAGTAGCAATCTGATTCTTCTCTGTGAAAAACATATTTGGTGACTTTGTTTAGATTTGTTGGAGATGATTTTTCATAATCTTTTAGTGAAAGAAAGACTGCTTTCTGTTGAGCAAGACAGTATGATGAAGTAGTGGCAATGAGCAGTAATGCTGTGTAATCAACTGATTAAGGGAGAGATAAAGTGGAGCATCACCCCTCCCTCCTGCTCTTGGCAGCTGATGTCAAGACTGTGTTGCTATGGGCAACCGTCCGGGCAAGAGAGAGGAAAATGGAGACACCACCTGGTGTGCAGGATGGCAACAGAGAGGCTGAGAGAACAGAAGGGAAGAAACATCATGTCAGAAGGACACTGAAGTCAGATTCTGAAAGCGGAGCTCAGGAAGATGACGAGGGAGAGTCAGACGGAGGACACGCAGCCTGCCAGCATCAGCAGCCGGGAGGGAGGCTGGCCAATCACCAGCTGACATGCTCAGAAATTCAGGAGCCAATGAAATGCCAGCAGGCGCCCTCCACAGCACAACAACTCGAACGCAGAGGCTGCACAATCTGAGCTCGGATGTCTTATTAATGAATGGAGCGCATCACTGCACGTCTCTGCTGCTCTTTCACTTGAAACGGGAGGATGGAGAGGAAAATCAGCAAAGATGGAGGGAAAAACGGCGCCAAGGCTGTGAGAGGACGGCGAACAAACCCAGAGAGCCCCGATGAAGGCTCGGCTGAGGACGTGGCAGCAGCTTTTAAAGGGACGGACTCCCATCCTGATCTCCACCTGCCGGACTCTTCGTCCCCATCACCGTCCTCCTCCTCCTCCTCCCCTCTTCCTCAGCCCGCCATGCCTCCTTCCGTATCTGCCTCTGCTCTCCTGGCTCTGGCGTCTCCAGCAACCAGGCGGTCCATCTCCATGGGAGACTTTCGGAGGGTAACAGGGGCTCTCCTGGCCGGTTCCGATCCCCCGTCCACTTCTGCCACGGCCCCCTCCTCCAAACTGGTCACCCCCAGCTCCAGCATGGAGTTCGAGGCGGCCCGGCGGCGCCTGCTGGAGGTGGAGGAGCGGCAGCGGGTCATCAGGGAGATGGAGCGGCGGCTGGAGGAGCTCAGGGAGATGTTTGTGCGCTCCGAGCAGCAGGTGGTGGTTCACGGGGAGCTGGTGTCGCGGATAACCGGTGCGGCCCAGCAGGGTGAGCTGTGCGTGGCGGAGAACACCCAGCGGGTGAAGAAAGGCTTGAAGTTCAAGAAGCATCGACCCACCATCGTGTTTTCCTCCATGCTCGGACTGCGCACGTGCCTCCCCTGGCCTGTGAAGCTCAAATAGGACATCAGATACTTACATTTCACCCATGACATTAGAAATGTGCTTTACATTAAATAGTGAGGGGTGGAGCTCCATCCATCAGCTCTCAGTGACATGGCTGCTCTCCAGTTACAACCTTACTGCTCTTGAATCCTGAGGCTGGTCCTTCTGGGGTTAGAGTGCCTAAATATCACAGA
>CAEFZX010025618.1:0-12404 GCA_903066825.1 Alfaro cultratus
ACCTTAAATTTGAAATTTAATCAATATTGGAATTTATATTTCAGCCAGTGGGCCTCTCACATAAAGTGAAAAACTACGAAATGCTAATAAAAAAAAAAAAAAAAAAAAAAAAAAAAAACATATCTGAGAGGAACCAAATACGTGATGCATATGACACAGGTCAGTCATGTTACATTATCAGTGAATGAAAAGGTTTGTGGTGTAAATATGTTGCTGACTTCACAATTTATTAGAAGAGGCTAGTTTATAGCTACTTTTGGAAAATCTATGCTCCCTAAACACTCACTGTTCCTATCAATATTTATGTTACTACAGGTTTTGAATGATGCTAAATAAAGGTAGGTAAACACAGTATTTTTGGCCTGGAGTCACAATTTTCTTCTTTATGTGATGCATAAGAATGTGGGTGAGACTATCTGCTGACATGATAATTATTAGTTTTGAACTCCCGCCTTCATGGATAACTGGAAGAAAAAAAGCCTTTGTTAAAAAAACAAACAAAAAAAAAACAATAAGAAGTCCACTGTGCAGTTACAGCAACCATGTAGGGGACACAAAGTGGAAGAAGGTGATCTGCTCACTAGAGATCAAAGTTAAACTTTTTGAAGCAAAATGCTACAAACAGCATTTTTCAGATTCTGTGAAACATGGTGTTGAAAGCATTGTGCTGCAGCGATGCTTGTCTTCAGCAGGGACGAGAAAGATGGTCGAAGCTGATTGAAAGATGGATGGAACTAAACTTAGGGTTTTCCTGGAAGAAAACCTGTTCTAGGATGCAAAAAATAAAGATTGGGACAGAAATTTAACCTTCAAGCAGAGAAAACGCTCAACAATCAAAGCCTATTAATTGGTTTGGAAGAGGCGTAAATCCAACTCAGAACCTGTAATGAAAGGAAAAAATGTCTGCTATGATTCACTCTCCATCTAAACTGAGTGATTTTGCGAAGAAAAGTGAAAAAGAAAATCTGTTTAAGATCTGCAAACCCTGAAGCAAAAGGGTTGACTTTGAGCAGCTGAATACACACAATTCATGCCACACTTTTCAGATTATAATTTCCTCCAGAATGATGTCCAACCTTGTTCAGGCTGAAATTCAAATTTGTTAGTACTTTTCAAAGAAACTGTTTGTAAAATTGTACTGCATATTTTGTCAAAGTCAAAATAGTTTTAAACCAGGTGATATTCGGGGAGTATTTAATGTCTTTCATCTATTATGCATTCTTATGAGAGCAGTAAATCATGTCAATTGGGTATATTTTTTTATGCAATGTTTAGTGTTACATTAGAGCTGACAAAAGCTGAACCACTTAGTTTTCCTTAAATAACATAAAAGAGAGAAGATAGTGTAAGGGTTATCTAAAAATAGGCCAACAACTTTGTCTTATCACCAAGCAGTAGTTTTGATTCTGTAGTAAAGGTGAGAAATCTACAAACCATCCAAGAAAAATTAAACGTTCTTATGAGGAGAAGCTTGTTCCCCCAAGTAAAATGTTATGTAATTTGGGAAAAGAAAGAAAGGGGAGCAGGGGGGCTTGAGCTGCCTCTCACCTTGGTGGTGTTATCATGTGACCTCTGATAGCGCTTCCACCTGCACCCATAGATCCCAGTGATGCATGACAAACACAGCTGGCGCTCATAGACTTGGAGGGGTTGGTGTTTCACCATGCTCCTTCAGTCGCTCCTGCTGTCTCAGCCACAGCTAACATCCCATTGGCTCCCAACACTCCTGCATAAAAAATAGAAATAACATCAATGATAAAGCGGGTGGGAGAAGCTGTGCAACAAGCCGTTTTGACAGGAACATGCCTGTCAGTTTGATGGAAAACATGAGCTGGTTTGAAAAACATCAAGTCTCTGACACAAAGGCCGGCATTAAATTAAGACCTTGTTTCAGAGGGTCTGTTTTCAATGTCAACTGAAAATGCAACAAGCTTCCATCAATGTGTTCAAGAACAGAAAAAAGAAAAATGAAAGTGAAAGGGTTCAGAGGAACAATCATCCAGTGAATACTGTACAGTGAATAGACAGTGCATGTCTGGTCCAAAAGCTACCATGTCTGCTCCATTTATTCCTTTTATATCGCAACCATAAAAAGCCCCACACAAGATAACTGTGGGATTTATTAAACTCCACATTGATATGTTAACACTAAGTTCTGCAGACCTACATGGTAAAAGTGACACTAACAACCCAGAATACAACATGATTAATTTGGTTCTGCTGTAAAAGCAACCATTATATCGCAGGCGTTCTGTTCTCGGAGTTGTTACAAGGCGACTCATAAAATATATAATATAAAAATAAAAAATTAAAAATAAACGTGCAGTTTCATTAAACTCTTCATTTGGCTGTTTGTGGCCCCTTTCAGTAAAGAGTACATCCCAGCTGTATATAATAACACAGTCACTGTGTAGGAACAACATCAGTACACTGGTGAGCTCAAATCAGATGCTGTTAGTGAATATGGTAGGAAGTACCAGGGTGTGTTTGTGAATTACTTGAGTTCTTACTGTTCCCCCACCGATCTGCTGCTGATTCACCTCAAACACTCCATAATCACCCATAACAACAATTACAGCAACGCCGACTGTTATCAAAACTTTACCTCACTTTTCACAGACGTGACGGAGCCTGCTTTGCAGCTGCCAGGGCAACAAAACATTTGTTAATTTAAACATAAATGGCACGTGATAAATGCAATAGTGATTAGATGTGTAAAAATGTTTGCCTGGGTCATTTGAACTTCTATTCCCTCTTTGCTTGTGGTTTTATTCTACAATAGGGTACATGTAGTTTTGTGACATGTACCGTAATTTTTCAGTGCAATGGTGCATGTGTGAGTACACCGCTTCTGCTGTAATCAGGCTGTCTCACGTTCTAAACAGCTGCTAATTACAATGCGCAGCAGTGGCCATGCTTCCTGTTATTACTAAAACTGCTCAGAGGAAGGTGGGCCTGACCCGAGGCATATAATGAATCTGTCTCCCCCCAAAAAGACCACAAAGCTCTTAACTCCAATTGAGCCATGATGGCCTATCTGTTAAAATGAACTGAATGCTAGTTTTCCAACATGCAACAGCGAGGGGCTCTGAGTTTGCAGAATTAAATGAACAAGATCGATTGGAATTGAAAACAAGTGCTCTGCCAACAGAACCCTGAGCACGAGCAAATCAATGTCTCCCTAAATCACTGACTGACCTAGAGGTTTGAAGAGAACTCAGAAGTGCTGTTTTCATTTTTCTCCTAAGATTTAAATATGCTACAGCCATGAGGAGCACTATGAGTGTAACCAGAGCTGTCCATTTTGTGTCTCACAAAACTCAATGCAGAGTT
Organism: Alfaro cultratus; assembly: GCA_903066825.1. Taxonomy (NCBI): domain Eukaryota; kingdom Metazoa; phylum Chordata; class Actinopteri; order Cyprinodontiformes; family Poeciliidae; genus Alfaro; species Alfaro cultratus. Next base: position 3,334 of record CAEFZX010025618.1, read on the forward strand.
GTTTTGTGAGACACACGGCATCTTTTCACAAATGCCATGTGTGACTCCATCTGGTGAAGTGAGACGTAGATATTAAGCGCTTTAAGGTTGTTCTATGTTTGAAACTCTTATTTTGAAGTAAAGGCGATAGTTCTGGAGATGAGCCGACAGGTCACAAACTTCTCATCATGAAATGCTAACATCTAGTTACAAACACAGTGAGGAAGCCTTCCCATTTTTAAATCTTGTGTGACAATATTTTGGGTACAGATGTAAAAGAAAGCAAAATGACTGATAGGAACGATTTGTAAGCACTTAGAAAACACAACTTTCTAACAGCATTGATGGCAAAGCTACAAGTGAAAAGCCACACCCCTTTGATTATGTGCATGCACCTAGGAGCTAACATGGTTAATTTCAGCAGATTGCCTTGTATGTTGTAAAAAGTCAAAACGATCGGTAATATGGGGTTGAAGTTGTGTTTTCGACTGCACATCAGTGAGTCACAAGTAGTAAATTATTGAAACATTTAAACTAGTTGGCAAAACACAAAACGGGCATATTTCAGTGGGTCTTTGGCGTTGGACTCACAGGTGTAAATTCTTACCCACAAAGCAAACATTATCAGGAATATGTCACAACTTTTCAAAAGTTTCTTTCTATGTCTGTAAAAGTCACAAATGTCATCTTTAATCCTGTGTAGTGGAACATCAAAGAAACCTAGAAACGCAGCCAGTCGATGTGAGATATGATCCTAATTAAGTAGAGCTGCACTGAGGCTACAGATTTACCACCCTGAAGTTGAAGGGTCAAACAAATTGTGCTTTTTTAATCAGCTCTATCCCACAAGAAAAATACTTAAAGACCCAAGTTGAATCACTGAATTAATTTCTTAATCAGCATGTTGTCTTAGCAAGAGCTAATCAGTGAAGCATAACCCAGTGGATAAAGTTGAACAAAATTTCTCATGTCTAACCAAACATCCTAGGTTTACCATCTACACAGTCATGTTTTTCCAAGAAGACTGATGCACCTCTGACCAGAGTAGGTGGAGAAATATGACCATCCGCAGCAGTGTGGGTGCGTGAGACTGAAGACGAGAACTAAGAGACAAAAGATAAAACTTGGATTACTCATTCAGCCTCATCATCAGAAAACACGCCTCATGTTCAGACACTTTTCAGACCAGCTTTAATTTAGCAAAACGTTATTGAGGGTTAGCCTGACTATTGTGATCTTGTTTTGTCTTGTCCATCAACTCCTTTCGTGTCTCAGTGAGATTAAAACAGGAGAAGTCAACAACTGATAAACGCTTTGCACAGCAAGGGCAGCAACCCGCCTATCACCTCAGTCAGAAAGTGTTTGAAGTTTGGTGAAAAACAGGAGATAAGAGGGTGAATGAAAGCCCCTTAAAACAGCTTTTGTCATCTTTTTTTCTGCTGTCTCATTTCCTCCGATCACAAGCAAAGAGAGAATATCTGTCTGTAGAGGAGGAAATGCTTCAGCAATTTCTCATTTGAAAACTTATTCTGACCCTAGAGCAGTGGGAAAGGTGAGCACCAGAGTCCCTTCAGACCAAATGTCAACCCATTATACTGTCCTCCTTAAAAAACAAAACCATTGATAGGAAGGTACAAGCTAAATGAAAATTAAGGCTTTATACCAGGAACAGGTTAGATTCTGATATTATGGTTATAAAAATCTGCAGTTTAAATAGGGCATGGGGATGAGTAGCATGGGGTTAACCCTCCTCCACCTGTTTCTGTGCAGTGCTGGACTTTTTCTTTACAATAAAGATCAATCAATCAAGTTTATTTGTAAAGTGCATCTCAGCAACAAAGGAGTTTGAAGTGTCTAACATCATAAAAACATAAATTAAGTCATAAAAACAACATACAGTCACCAATTAGGAAACCAGGAAACAAGCATTACATATTGTCGAGTGCCATCATCAAAATCATCAATACACATCACATATATTGGTCAATGTGATTTAAAGGAACTGGGGGTTTCAGATTTTTTGCAGTTTTCTGGAAGATTTTTCCAGATTTATGGATCAGCATAGAAGCTGAATGCTGCTTCTCCTCGTTTGGTTCTGGTTCTGGGGATGCAGAGCAGACCAGAACCAGAAGACCTAAGTAGTCTAGAAAGCAACAACAGCAGATCTTTGATGTATTGTGGTGCTAAGCCGTTCAGTGATTTATAAACTAACAACAGAATTTTAAAGTCTATTCTCTGGGCTAAAGGGAGCCAGTGTAAGGACTTTATAATTAGGGTGACATGCTCTATATCTTTCTTGTTTTAGTGAGAAAACGAGCAGCAGTGTTCCGGATCAGCTACAGCTGTCCGATTGATTTTTTTAGTCAGACCTGCTTGAAAAGTCATAGAAGAAATCTTAAAGGAGCTGGTTGCTTTAAGATAGGGAAATAAGACCCTTTTTGTAGAGTTGAGAGGACATTAAACAATCTGACACTTTGCTTTGTCTGCTAATCAATCTGAAAATATGTGGGTCAGCCATAATCCGAGATAGATTAATTTAGCCACAATCCATCAATATCTTTTGATTACTACACTGACAGAGGAAAGAGGAAACAGCATTACTGTAATTTATTTCCATTATTGGAACATAACAATGGAAACAAAAAAGGGGGGAGAAGAGCCCATAAACAGGTTTTAATGTGGGCAAAAACATGAAAGTGTAAATTTCTTGTGCTGTGTTAAAACGTTGCTCTCTTACTTTGAATAGATGGAAAAAAATATAAAAATGACACATTGGCCTTTGGGACATTTTCTGCCGTTTCATATGGAGCAAGAGCCAAATTTCTCACGAATGTGACAACAGCTAATCCATCATCCAATAGGAAACAGCACAGGAGAAAAACAGAGGGTGGGTGTATTTCTGATGTCATACATAAGATAAGCAAGCAATGACATCACTCAGAATGGCCAGCTGTGAAATGACAGTAAACTTTTCATCTGCCATGCTAATGTTATGGAAGCTAATGATGGTTGGATTGGGCTAATAACCCAATGAGTGAAATGCAATGTTTTCCATTTGAATTCCCTCTAGTCAACTTAGATCAAGAATGTGATCATGGATGTCTGAATCTTTTGGGAAAATAGAATGAAATTTCCCAGGACTGATCGTGAGATTCCCAAAGATTTAAAGCTTGGTCTCCTCTGGTCTGTAATCTGCTCTATGATACACCCAAGAACATCTGCTCAACTCACTTCAGTGACCTTTAGGAGTGTGCAAAGTTAAAAGGAAAGAGACTGTGCTAACCATTATTTTGGCCTGAAAATAAACAAGATCTTGTAGCAGATAGTTGTAGCAGTTTAAATGGTTCAAATCTGGTCTCAATTTCAAGTATCTCCGAGGACAACTCCATTTTTCTCTTTCAAAGTACTGTAACAAATACAAACTCATTTGCATTTATTTTCTTTTTTTCAAATTCAAAAATTAAATATCACCAATTCTAACAAATAAAAAAAGTGCTAAAACGAAGTAGTTTTAAATTTAATAAGGATTACAAGATTGTCCTCCTCACCATTACCTGAATTTTGATTAACTCAAAACAATGCAAAAAAAAAAAAAAAAAAAAAGCTACTTGTTGGTGTGCTCATAGATAAAATGTGTTCATTTCATGCACCAAAGTTTTTATAATATGGACTAAACTTTTTATATCTATTCTTGGGCAAAATAATAAAAATGAGGCCCAGCTTTCTTTAATTTGGCAATGTTGACCTTCTGTTTTTCCATATGATCATAATGATCAGCCATATTGGAGAGGAATGTTCGCTAAACAGTTAAGCTAGCAGATTGCTCAGAGAAATCTGAGCAACATGAGTTTTACTATGGAGTCTTGCCATTACAACTTGTTACTTTAAAGTGCAGCCTAAACTTCAGAAATAAAAAAAATCAGCTACCAATCACTGATAATAGCCTATTAACAGAAGGTAGTTTGTCACATGATTGTATTGTAGCCAGCCAGAATTTCGATTTTTGTCTCGTGGGCAAACTGGTCACTTTACCATCTCACTTCAGTGCCCTCTGTTTTGTTCTCCTTCAGACCAGAAGGGATGAAAAACTGTTTGGACAAAGATATTCTGAAAAAGGTGCCATCTGTACATCTACATGAGGGCTCTGCACCACCATCTGTGTGTTGACATCACACTCATCTCTGTCCTCCACTGCGGCTTGGAAAGCAAGGACAGACAAGTGGGTGCCACTGTAACCAACGCTGCCGTCTCAGCTCGCAATAAGCTTTCCCATTAGCTCAAATTTGGCCATTTTAAACAAAATTATTCTAGGATGGTGTCATTATGACCCTGAGAGTATTGGGGGGTGAGAAAGGGGAATCAATGGAAACCAAGTAGTTTTATGACATAGAAAACAAAAATGATGAGCTTTCTTTCAAAGGTAACTTGATCACTGACGAAATAACAATGCCCCCCAGTTTTATTGAGTGTGTTCCTTTGAAATTAGTTCAAGTTGCAAACTAACAAAGCTGCCAAAGCAAAGCTTCCAGTGTTCTTCTGAGAGTAAAATTACCACCATTTAGCTGAGGAATGTTAACCAGTGCAAACAGGCTAAGGTAGAGAAACAGCAGTATTATCAAGCCTCTGAACACAGGTTCCTATTTAACAAGTCATCAGCAATCAAGTTTGCAACAGGATCTTCCTTTGGAAATAATAGGTTGAAGACAGAAGTGGATGCAATTGCATCACATTGGAGCTGCAGAGCTGTGACCTTCTCTGGGCTGGAAGGATACAGACATGCTGCTAAATCCCTATTGACTTTATGACAATCCAGCGCTGGAACAACTAGTCATCATTCCAAATGCAAGGGAAACTTTGTTTCTTGTATAGGATATAGTTAGGTATTTAAATCACTATTTGAGGTGTTACTGTTTTGACACATCCACCAAATGGCCAGGCCACCAGTGCCCTGCCATTTCACACAACTATTATTTACCCATTTATTTAACCACTGAGAAACATGTTAATTTTCCAGGTTATTAAATAAGTTTGATAAATAAATGTTCGAATTGTGTACACAACTTAACTGAATGATATTTAAAAATTTTCTAGCACACTAGATTTGAACTGATTTTGATTCTGATCCTGATTTGGCCAATTTGATTCTTATAAAATGACAAATCATTACTAAAATAAACAGCTGGTAGTTAATGAAACTCATATGAGCAAAGCTGAAAGCCCCACATACAAACCAAAAGTTGTGTTTCTTCAATAAAGCCCAGAGAAAGCACAGACATTTTAGTAGTATACTTGGCAGTTTACATGGTAAATTAACATCACTCTTCAGTGTGGAAGTAGTTGGAGAGAGGAGGACTTATTGTGCTACATTCTGCATCATTGAGCTGCTTAAGAATGACACCAAGGGAAAGGCAAAAGGTTAGCTGCATAAAAGAAAGCTGTATTTTATACATGACTCTGTTTGCTGTGCATTCAGTCTGTTGCTTTAAAACAGGAAGTCTAACTCTACCAGGTCAAACAGAGTACAGGAAAGTTGTTTGTTCAGTTTGAGCTTTTCATGACAACCTCTGTCTGCCAGGGAAAACACTGGATTTGACTATAAAAAGTTACGGTAGGTCCCAACATTGTTTAGGAAAAAAATATTTAATGTCAACAATACTGAACTATATCCACTATGCTAAAAAGACAATTTAAAATACCAATTTTGTAGTCATTTTGTTTTTCAACTAGTTACAGCTAATCCTATTTATATGCGTGGTAAAGTGACATTTTGAATGCCATTAAATATATTTATTTAAAATATATTGGATTCGGCTGGCCAAAACTTTACAAAATCAGATATTAAGAACTAATAAAGCTCTCGTTGTGTCTTCATGTGATGAATTGAAAACTTTGTCTTCATAAGGTGTCATTTGTGCTTGTGTCCAATTATCGACCATCAGAAACATAACAGAGTCTCAATCAATCATTTTTGTGTCGTTCTGCAGCCCAAAAACCTAGCAAACATCAACTGCAGAATCACAACTGATAAATATTACACTGTTGAGCAGTTCTGCTGGAGCAAGTAGACAAACATGATTTCTAGGTTCATTAAGACATGAATTGTCTACTTTCATCCAAAAAGTAAACCTAGAAATAAGTATGTACAAATAACATGAAGTCATGTTTGTGGTGACCAGTGATTGACAGAGAGAGGATGACTTGACCCAGCAGCTTCAGAGTAGCCTATAATAATAATTCTGACTCATTCACCCTCTGGAGAACTTTGCACTTGTTTGACAGATCCCCCAGGTGCGTTTCCACTGGTATATTAAGCCAACAAAGCAGGGTCCTGCATGTATTTATGAAAAATCATGTAAGCAGTTTTATTTCCACTAATAGCTGGACCCAAACATCAATATTGGACTTAAATAGACAGTCTGGTTGGTTGTGCTCTCTAAACGATCCTTGATGTCTAATCAGCAGCAAACCCATTTAGAAACTCATAAAATTGCATCCCTGTACTCTGAATTCATAGGAATTCAGAAATTGAAATCAAGGAAGGCTTATAAAGTGCTTTAAAAGCAAAGATGTTGGTTTTTTTCCCCTTTAAAGGGTTGCATAAATTTTTGTAGCACTTTCAAAGCAATTCCACATTTACTCTGCATCTCTAGATCATTTCCTAAGTGGCTCAGCTGTAACAGACTCAACATAAATGCACAGTGAAATGTTTACTTTCCCACATGGCATATGTGATAAATGTCATGGCCTGGAAATATCATCATCATGCTGCCTGCCCTCCAAATGTAGTCCCCTACATTTGGAGAATCACGTTCAGCTTAAATCAATGAGACATGTTCTACGGCAGAACCTTAAAACAAATAATAATAATATTCATCTTCCATAATATTATTAATTAATCTGTTATTTAACCCACTTGGTTAATTAACAGATATTGTGGAAAATTAGATTATAAAAAAAAAGAGGAACCTTGGGTTGTAAATTTTGATCTGATCTCAACTCACCCTCTAAAGAAAACTCTTGACTAAACACGTTTGAACCTCTCAAGAAGTAATTAATTACAGGCCTTCAGGATGATTTGCAACATATGATAAAGTTGCCTTCCCGCTCAAGCTCTGCATGAAAACAAACGAGCCTTTGCTAATTTTGCTGAGGGCGTAGCAGTTAGAGAAAAGATGGGGTGGAGTGTTACTTCACAAATGGGAATTTTAACGGCTTAGACACTGGAGGGAAGGAGTCATGGAATGGTAAGAGGTTCTCCTGGTGTTGTAACCTTAAGTGAAAATGAATGGTTCCACTGTTTCTATAGAGCAACTTAAAGCAAAAAAATATATATGTATTCATTCAAAATAGAAAAATCAGAAATTATCCCTACCGGTGCTCAAATACTTTGACATCTATTACATTTATCTACAGGTGATTTTAATACATAGGATACAAAAAAAGACTCCTGCTTAATATGACTAGATTTTAATTGCAAATGTGCTTCTAGATTGGCGACTGTAGTGTTAAAACAGAGGAATGACAAGCGCTCCTTTGTTTTTACACTCCTGTTTGTGTGGAAGGGAAAAAACATCAAACTGTGGGGGTTTTTTCCATCCAACTAATAGGCAATGTGCAGCAAAGGGTCAAAACTGCATTATTCTAACTCTAATAATTTCTCTGAAAAAAAATGTTTAAACCCTTGAGTTGTATCAAGAAAATATTTACGGTTTTGAAATCCTAACCTATTAAAATCTTGGCATAAATGAAACTGGTAACCATTGCATACCTGGATCCAAGAATATCCTGTAATGTAATATTGCATAAACTAAATGTATTTAACTCTGCAAAAGCTGTTTGCGGAATACTATTTCATGACATACATGCAGTGTAGATAGCATTATCTTAAAAACAATGCATGGTTGCTCTTACTCTTGTCTGAGGATTAAAGGGATAGCACCTCCAGAGGATACACCATTATGGATGTTTATGTCCATGCCTGCACCACTGAGCTATAAGTCCTGCATTTGAAGCTTGTTATTGCTATGTTAGGGTTGCCTGTGTAAATATGACTGCGGTCTTTGAGGCTGACACCTCCTGCTTAGACTTTTTTTTACTGACTGCAGTAGTAAAGTTACAGGAATGTTAGTCTGTGTTACCATGGTTATGAGGAATTTCCCTGAGCTACACAAAGATGTTGATGCGATATACTGTTAAAAATATAAACCTGTGAAAGAGATAGCTTCGGTTAGCCCACACTCACCTGTCTGTCTGGGTGCACTTTCATTTGTTTCTGTCGGTTCGGTAAAAGTTGAGCTCTCCGACAAGCCCAAACGGGGACACAGTTTGAGACAAGAGATACAGGCGCGGAGAAAACGGTAAAACGCTGACTGGGCTGAAGTTTTACAACGAAAGCAAAGGAGAAAACACCGAGCTGACTGAATGGTTATTGGATCAAGTTAAAAGACGTCCTGCTTTCAGCGTGACTGAGTCCTGCGTGTCTCTCACTCGTTGTGGGTTTGAGCAGGGATACGTCCTGTCCTCCGCCTGAGTGGTTCACTGTACTGAAGGGTGGGAGGAGAGTCAGTCGGTCTATTTTATCTCCAGCCTGGTGGAACAGTGAGGGAGCGTCACCGTTGACTTTTTTCCAGCCCCTTCACGGCGCGTGTAACAAACACGGTAATCAGACCACTGTGCATCCGCGCGCGTTAAGTTGTTTAAGAAAACGGAAATATTGCTGTTTAGATTAGTTTAAACTCGCTGAAAAATACATTTCCTGTTCATTTTCATCGCCAACACAATTTCTAAACAGATGAAGAAAAAAAATACAACGTCCTAACGGTTAAAATAAGTTGACCTGAGTTTGTTGGTCAAAAATCTGACGGTTTTGAACGCAACACATTTTATCACGTTTATCTTCTAGGATCGAAGGGTTGTTTGACATACTGTTTGCATTTTCTGTTATTGTTATTGTTTGATAGTAAGTGATTATTTTTTCCATCACTTGTCATCAGGATTATGGTTAAATTAGTGCCTAGAAAAAATATTTATACTATTTAAACTTTTTGTGTATGTATGTATGTATGTATGTATGTATGTATGTATGTATGTAT
>CAEFZX010025622.1:0-11575 GCA_903066825.1 Alfaro cultratus
CTAACTAAGTTACTTTTTCAAGGAGTAATCAGTAATCTGATTAAAGTTACTTTTTCAAAGTAACTATGCCATCACTGACTGTGGCACACATTGTGTTTGTGGTGGTCAAGCATGGTGGGATGAGTTTGAGATCCCTGGTTTTCTCATGGCTAAATCTCTTATTTGTGCTCAGCCCCGACTAGTTCAATTTATGTATTTTTTTATTACTTTAATTAGTTCTTGTCATTTTCATTTTATTGAATGATTTTATACATTTATTTCTACTTATGGCATTAACTTAGCAAAATGTTACCTGTTCCCACATCAATATATGTATATAGAACAACAAAAAAAAGACTACAAAAGCAATAAATGTTTGATGAAAGAAACAAACTTTCCAGACCTCATCTATTTATTACAAATTTTCTTTCCAACTCTCTTTTTCCAATATTTGCTGACACAAGAACAAGAAAATAAATGTTTGACTAAACAAGCAAAATTAACTTTCTAATGAATAGATATTGAAAAAAGTCCAAAAGAAATTTTCATATGGGAAAAAAACAAGTGAATCAGACTTTAAACTCCAGTTAAACAGGCAGAAAGCTCTCAAACAAGAGTATACCAACAAGGTCAGAGACTGTAATAGAGTGGTTTGTTGCCCCCTAGTGGTAGAAATACCTGTTCTAGGTATAGTTTTTAGTAGGCCAACTTATTAGCGTGTGTTAGCAAGAAATGAGTAACTGAAGTGGCTCCACCATTAAAAAGGCATCGTATCCACATTCCCTCTGCTTGATCCTTCCAACCCCAGAATATCACAACTGGCGACGAGGATTTTAAAGATTTCCACAGCGTGAAAGAGATGATCCTGTTGAAGGACTTTGTATGGAAGTAAGGGAAACAACCGTATGTTGTTTTTTTGTTTTCGAGGCTACAAGATTTAGCATCGAGAAGCTAATGCGGCTATGCACGTGGGTTGTGTGGTTGAATATGATGAATCGAAGGAAGATTTTGAGTCATATTTGGAGCGTTTGGAGCAATGGATGTTATCTAATGATGTTCCGGATGAGAAGATGGTTTGCACTTTTCTCTCTGTGATCGGAGCAGATGCATACGGGCTGCTAAAGGATCTTGTGTCTCCAAAAGTATGAGCAGGATGGAGTATGCAGCGCTCACTGCAGTGTTACAAGCATAGCTGAGCGTTTTCGATTCCAAAAACGTAACCAAAAGGACCAGTATCAGACTACATTGTTGCCCTGAGGCAGTTGTCAGCCACATGTAATTTTGGACAATATTTGGATGAGGCGCTGAGGGATTGTTGCTGTACAGCGCAAGCTACTGGCAGAAAAAGATCTTACTTTTTCAAGTAAGATGCGTGTGAGATTGCCGTGAACATGGAGAACACTATGGAGTTTTCTGGACACCATGAGCCTCACCAAGTCAATGCCCTGACAAATGTTCCAATTTTTTCTAAAAGAGGATGGAAGGGACAGAACTCAAAAGAGGAAAAAAAATAAAATTAAGAGCTGGATGGGGTCTAAAAGAGATACAGCAACCATGCTATCGAGGTGGTGGAAAACATTCGGTGCTACTGCAGATTTAGAAATGAACAATGTCATGTTTGTGCAAAAATAGGACACATTGCTCGTGTTTGCAGGAATAAAAAAAAGCAGACAAACTCAGTATGTGGAAACTGACATCGAGGCATCAAAAAGAAATGATGAAGCCAAACTTTTTGGAGTTTATTCAGTGTACTTTGTCGCTTCCAGTGAAAATGGTTACACAGTTGACGTTTTGCTGGGAGACAAAAACACCACCGTGTTCCTGGACACAGGATCAAGCAGTGTCAGTGATAAGTGACAAGTATTACCAGTCACATGTCACCCAGTTCCCTATAAAATCAGTTGGGTTAAAGTTGAAGTCCTACTCAGGCCAGTGTGGTGATGGTGACATACAAGAACTGGTCCAAATCTGTCAAGCTGTGCAGAAGTTGCCAGCGGTTGCACTACTCCACCCGTGGAAATGGCCTGAAAGAGTGTGGCAACGGATTCACATTGACTTCGCTGAAAGGGACAAACAACTTCCATACCATTGAAATCTTGAGAAGGTTATTCCCTTCATGTGGACTTCCAGAAGAACTTGTTTCAGATAATGGACCTCAGCTGGTGCCACAAGAATTCAGCCAGTTTTTGGAGTTAAATGGGATCCGTCACACAGCTGTTCCTGCATATCACCCTGCATCAAATGGAGCAGTAGAGAGGTCAGTACAAATCCTGAAACGATGAAAAATGTACTGGAAGCAGATGGGAAGGCCACATTGCCACTTAGTCATCGATTGGCAAACTTTCTTATCATGTATCGCAGTACACCGCACACCGTGACAGGTTGCACACCAGCAGAGTTATTCCTGAAACGTCAGATCCGAACCCGTTTAAGTCTTCTCAACCCTGAACTTGCCCAACACATTAAACAGAGGCAGTTCAAGCAAAAGCGACATCATGAGCGCAGAGCTCCATTTTTGCGTGTTTTTTCGGAAGGAGAGACTGTTTGTGTCCGAAATTTCAGAGGAGGATTTGTGAAGTGGACCTGTGGAACAGTTCTGAAGAAGTTAGGAAGCATCACTTATCGGATACAAGACGGACAGAGAACGCGCACCGTACATGTCGACCACATGTTACCATGGAAACAAGCTGTGGAGAAAAATCTCCAGTTATGTCTTCGCCAGTGCTCATGGAGGGACCCGAAGAGATCAGAGACTGTGTTGTTCCAGGAAGTCCGAGAGGAACCCTAACAGCACCACCGTTGCCGGCTGAATCACCTGGGCAGGCAACAGAAGAGCCCTCGGTATCAACCCCTAAAACAACCCAAAGCCCATCAGCGGAGCGCAGATACCCTGTGAGGCACAGAGTTCCTCCAAAGAGACTGAATCTTTGAAAATGTATAAAGTATGATTTAGTTACTACTAGTTGATTTTTGAGGTGATAAAGCATTAAATGAAGCCTCAATTGTTAAATTGTTAGTGAAGGCAGTAGGATATTTTATTTGCTGTTAGTATGCATTTTTTCCTACTCATTAGTTGCAGTAGAAATCTAAAAGGGGAGGAATGTAATAGAGTGGTTTGTTGTCCCCTAGTGGTAGAAATACAGATATACCTGTTCTAGGTATAGTTCTTAGTAGGCCAACTTATTAGCATGTGTTAGCAAGAAATGAGTAACTGAAGTGGCTGTATGGTTCCTGTGTTCCACCATTAAAAAGGCATCGTATCCACATTCCCTCTGCTTGATCTTTCCAACCCCAGAATATCACAGAGACAAAGAGGGAACTCGAAAGAGTACAGAAGCTTAGTGATCCAGCAGTTGTCAGCGCTGCGATCCTTGCTTCCAAGGTGCACAACAATGTGAAATGTAAGACGAAGAAGCTGCTGCAACGAGGCTTTGTAGAATTAAAGACGGCCCATCTCCTCAGCCAGGAAGCGAGGTTTGTGAAGCGAGGGTCAGTGAGCTACAACAGCTCCTTGAGAATCTTAAGAGCTGAAAAGGACGATATGTTTCAGAAAATGTCCCAAGAAATCATGTTTCTGCAAAGCAGCGAAAAAAGTTTGCAGGAAGAACTGGACCGGGTAAAACGTTCATATGAAGAACTTGACGGGAAGTATGAAAGAGATATTTCTGGACTTAAAGCCCAAGTGAAAACATATGAGAAAGAGATAGATCGTGAGAGAGAACCCAGTTCAGAGAGAGCGAAGAAAGATCTGGAGCAAATCAACAATCTGAAAGATGAGCAAGATTATATCTATGAATCGATGTCTAAAGAGTTCACATTTCTGCAAAGTTGTGAAAACAATTTGCAGGTAGAATCGGACCAGGTGAAACGTTCAAATGAAGAACTCGACAGAAAGTATGAAAGAGATGTTTTTGACTTAAAGCCCAAATGGAAATTTATGAGAAAGAGATAGATTGTGAGAGAGAAGCTAATTTGGAGAGAGCAAAGAAAGATCTGGAGCAAATCAACAATCTGAGAGCAGAACAAGATCATCTCTATCAAACAATGTCAGAAGAGTTTCAGACTCTGCAGCAGAAATTCAAGGGGATGGCAAAATATTTAAAATGTTATATAGGCCAGTGTGAAACAAGCCATTCTTCACTTCAATAGCAGGTGGAAAAACTTCAGATTCAGATAACTCAGGAGGAAGAAGCTCACTTGGAGGACATGGCACTTCACAACAACGTAGAAACCATAAATGCCACCCTCCAAGAACACACAACGAAAGATATGAAGCTCCTGCAAGAGAAGGAAAGGGATGAGCACACTGAGTTAAAGGAGATTAAAGGTTCATACCAGGAGCTGAGTTGTTTCAGTGAAGCACTGGAACAACCAGCAGAAAAATATCAGCAAGTAAGTTGTGAGACAGATATTAATTTGGACAGAGCAAATGAGGATCCACTTCTTGCCAACTCTCTGAGAGATGAAAAGGGAGATGTCCAACAAAAAACACCAAAAGAGTTCACAGATTGTCAAGAGAAAGAGAAAGATTCAGAGAGCCAATCTGACCAGGTTGAAGTTTTACATCAAGAGGTTTCTTCTGAGGAGGATTTCTCAGAAGAAACCTCATCAGGTTGTCCCATGGAAAAGATGGAGTTCACTGTGGAAACCATCCAGGAGAATTTGGACATCACAGATCCTAAATCCATGCAGGAAAAAACCAAAGCTTTCATTTTGGAAAAGAATACGAAATATTCTGAGTTTGAAGAAACAGAGAAAAGAAGGAAAAGAGTGCTCTGGTTACCCCCCACATCTCCTACAACATGTAGGTTAGGTCAATTGGTCAATGTATATTGCCCCCCCAAACGAGTTCAAGAAACTGCAAGAATTGCTTAAAAAGATCACCTAGAAGTCTTGTGGTTTCAGCACTAAATCTAGGACTAATCAGAAATTATTACTGTTAGTGGAGGAAAATCGATTCTTAAATGAATACACTACTATAAATAGAAACCTATGTGTTGTTGAGCTTATGTGTTGTCTACTGGAATAAAACAGAAGAACGACAGCGTGCGCAACATCTACAGAGGCTGTAGACCTCAACACAGTTATCCTGGGTTCAATTCCAAGTATTGGTAATCTGCTGCATGTCACTCCCTTCTCTCCCCTCCAAATCTCCTGTTCGATTACTGTTAAAAAAAGGCCACTAGAGAATAAAAAACTAAAAATATGCTTACCACCACGTTGTGCTCGTTTCCTCATGTTGAAAAAAGCAATAAAAAAATAAAACTTTTTCTTCCTCTCTCTCTCTTTCTCTCATTCTTAAATAATATTTAAGTTACTTAATATACATACATAAATGCATATATACATAAACATGCACACATATACACATCCCTTCCATGGGCTGCCACCTTATGGTGGTGGAGGGGTTTGAGTGTCCCAGTGATCCTCGGAGCTATGTTGTCAGGGGCGTCATGCCTCTGGTAGGGTCACCCAATGCAGACAGGTCCAAGGTGAGGAACCAGACCAAGTGCAGCCCAAAGACCCCTTATGATGAGTACCACCAATGGAAACAGTGTTCCCTCTCCCAGACGTGGATCAACGGGGCCCCACTCTGGAGCCAGGCCTGGAGGTGGGGCACATTGGCGAGCGCCTGGTGGCCAGGCTTTAACCCTTGGAGCCCTGTCAGGCTAAACAATAAATGTTTCCTTTACAAACTACAGTTAGCATTAAGCTGAATATTTATTTAAGCTTAAGATTTTGTGACCAAGCTATATATGATATTGAGCTAAATAATAAGCTCAATACTTGTGTGGGGCACCTAAAAATGCCACCACAGTATTTAGTTTCTTTTTAAATAATTTGTAAATAGTTTTAGGTACTATTAATTCTATGTTCTAAAGGAAAAATATAAATTAACAAATTACATTTTGTTTACAGTTAGGCATGTTCATCTGCATACATTTATAATGCTTTCCTGAGGTGGGGACAGGAGCGGTAGTGGCGAAGCGGAACCTTTGTTTGGGGTGGCGTCGCTTCCAGGTTGGTTTTGGGCTGGACTTCCGGTTTGCCCCAAACGCAATCTGGATGTTAAAGATAGCGCTACGGTCGTCATTGCTGACTCATGTTTGTTTGTCCTCCAGGTCAGTATATGGTGAGAATACCCCACCGAAACTATCTTGTAAGGTGCCTGCTTATTGGTTGACCAAAATATATAATTGAGTCACGGTTTCTGTGCACCGTTTTGCCAATTTCATCAGGCGATGCTAACGTTAGCAGTATGCCGGCTCACTCTGAGGACCGTTATTTCTCAACGTCTCCATGTAGTACCGTTATTTCTTAACGTTTCCATGTTGGGCCGTTATATTTTAACGTTTACATTTTTGAGAAGCTTTATTTTGCTTCGTTTAAATGATATTCAGTTAGAATGCAGTGAGGCTTCGTGTCAGTTAATTTGTCCTGGCTGGGGTAGGTGCCGTGGTTGTCTTCATCTGGGTGAGGTTCATTGTTGCCTGTGATGGAGGTAGACTAGTGGCAATGTAATACATTAATGTTGTATAATATAGAAGTTTTTTGTGTCAACAAATAAAAACGCAATTTGGATGCTAAAGACAGCGCTAGGGACATCATTGCTGACTCATGTTTGTCCTCCAGATTCTAGACTGTGTGTCATCACTGTTGCAGCAGTCCTGACACTCGGGACCTGTAACACTTAGCTATGAGCTAAGTATTTGGCTAACAAGGCAAATATTTGTCTCTGAACTAAATATTTAGTTCAGACTAGTTTGGAGTATTTAGCTCCAAACTAGTTCTACTTCAGTCAAACCCAGCCAGTTGTTGGGTTTCATCAGCTGTGACTTTCTGAAATCCTGTGGGGAAAAAAAAAAACCTGTAAAACTTTTAATTTCACTGCAGAATCAAAACTATAAACTTCAAACAATAAAAACTTGTCTTCTTTCAGCGATTTAATAACTATTTCAGTTCAAACTCTTGCAAAATATAACTTGGTGATGTTCATTCAGAAGGCTATGCTGCAACATTGCCTCAACAGCTTTTTAACATTTGCTAACAAAAAATGAACCAAAATGAGCCCAGTTATTTTGGCTGCTTGCAACAATAAAATACATTTTATAAAATAATTAGAGAACTGGTTATATGCCCAAGAAACTAAGGATGGGTCCTGTCAGTATTGGCCCAAATAAAGCAACAAAGGAGTGGCTAAGGAAGCACATGAAGGTCCCAAAGTGTTTTAAACGATTCTCCAGACCTGAACAACATCTGTGAAGGGTTCTGAAACTTTTCCAGGAACAAGGAAATCCAAAAGATTTAGTTCCTGTAAAGGAAAGTGAATCCCTGCAGGCTGGATCGGTGAACAATGAGACGTTTCCATGGTGCAAAACTGAAATTACTATTTATGTCAAAGCTGTTTGGGGACCGGTTATTATTACCCGTGGAGCAGAACTATCCGCTCCATACTCATCCTAATGGAGCCCAATCAGGTGCTCATTCAGCACCAGGCTGGACACATTCTGGCTCAAACCTTTGCCTGTGGTTGTGTGTGTGCGTGTGTGTGTGTGTGTTTAGGTACTTTCTGTAGCCTTGAAGGCAGAGTGGCACAGGCTTTTTTTTTCTTAAGGAACAAAATATTTTGTCCTTCTAGTTTATTTGGTTCTCCATCACATTGTTACTTTTGTCTCCATCACGTCCATTTGGGCTTTCATTCACTTTACAGTAATTTAGCTGATTTGTCACTAAAGCCATTCTTGTTCAAATGTTTTGTGTTCAGTAAAACTTTGTTCAATTGTAAATGAATTTCATACACATTGCGCTGCCTGATTAGGAAACACTAAAGAATTGGATTTGCGATCATAATCTAAGCTAACAAGAAATACAAAACAAATGTGATTTTAGCTGTGTTTATTTCTTTAATATTTTAAAATTTAAAAGCATTTTAGTGTGCTATAGTAGCACAGCCGCCATGCTGGGAATTGAATGACTTTTTATTTATTATTCAGTTCAAAAATATATTATTGATCCTGATGGGAATATAAATGTTGTAACTCACATCATCCAAGAATCTTCAGTGAGTCGTCTTGTAGCCAAGAAGGATCTGTGGTAGCAGTCAGCTTTGCAAAGAATCTGAAGAGGCTTCAGACTGAAAACTCTTGTTTTATGACCGTTCATTGGCCATAATTACATGCTAACAGATTTGTTTCCAAACAGTAGAAATGATATTTGTCCTGGATGACACCATCAGTTGTTGACAAGAACTGTTAATAAGCCTCATTTGCTTTTGCTGCTCTTCTTTAAATCTCTGTCTTTCTGTGTGGTTAGACAGCAGGGAGATGTTGGAGTAGGGGATATGATCCTTGCCCTTTTTGCAATTAAAAGTCAGAAAATTATATTCTTGAATAAATGCAGTTATTTCCTTCATACATCACCTAATTACATGTGTAGTTTAATTTCAGTAAAAATACAGTTGATCTGAGAAAGCCTCAGTCATGTTGAAAAACTTCACTATTTACTTACTTCCTGCAGTTCAATTATCCTTTATAATTAATTTATTTAAAAAATGTCCAATCAGGAATCCTTAGTTAGTAAACTTAGTTGCTTTTTTTTACTTCTCCTGCCTAACTGTAACCAAACTGATGTGGTTGGAGAAGCGTTTCTAACTGAAACACGAACAGATGCTTGAAATGTCACGTTATAAAATGGTTGGTTTGTGGAGAGCTTAGTATTGCAGCTTTAACATGTGGTGAACGACCAACAAGGACAGCTTTTCATGCCAAATGAAAGGTGAAGAAATTTCATCTGACCTTCTGCACCAGCTCATTATTATTATTATTATTATTATTATTATTATTGAAATGTTATTTTTTACAATCAGAATAATGTCTCATTAAATCTGTCCTTTCAGCTGTTTGAATAAAAAATGTCCTTGTTTTGATCTAAGGTGAGAAATGTTATGATAACTGGTTCATGAATAATTCAGTTTTTTCAGGTACTTTGTTTTAAGGTCACTCTACTCTTCACCTAGAACCAACAATGGTGAATGACCCAGTCTTTTGTCGACATTTGTGACATTAGCGTTAATATTTTGATTAAAAGATTTTTATTTTTTTTTTGCACCTCGACACATGGTAAAAAAAAAGTTTAATTTTCCATTAATCAAACTATTTACTGTCATCTCAACCGAACCATTAAGCCATGTCTCATCATTACAATTTTTCTTTTCAAATAACCAAATAGAATAGTTTGTTCATATGAGGAAAAACTTTTAAGTAGTGCTTGCAATAGCTTTTCTAAATGAAAACAGTTAATTTCCAGTTTTCATTTGAATAAAAACACACTGACACCATCTTCTAAATTGCTAAACTGATTTAGAAAATGTTGAAAAGTGATGCGATTTGCATAAATATAGTAAAAAGAAAAACGGATTCTTTGTTCGTGTAAATTTGCAGTTGTCAGTCATTTTGGAATCCATTTCCATTCCAACCTGTGATCACAGACAGACACAGTGGAGCTGCAGAGCGTCGATCTGGACGCCTCACAGTTCAGAGAAGCGAGCTGAGTCATTACGACTGTTTAGCGAAGATCTGTTTATAATAGCAGTCTCATCGTCAGGCCACGGGAGAGTTCAGTGTTCCGTCAGTCAGTGTAATTATAGCTGTCCGCTCACTTCTCCCTTCAAAACACTGCAGCAAAGCTTTTGCCAGAGATTTTATGACTTTTTAACCGTTTTCTGATGGTGGAAGGATTATGTAACTTCCAATTTTTTTGATAAAACAGTTTTTGCAGTTGGATGAATAGATTTTCTGGTCATATCAAATAGGTGTATTTCACAAAACTGCAATGGAAACATTTTTTGCGCTTCACAGGAGTCATGTGATTTGCAGCCGGATGTTACTTCTGGTGAAAATGACAAAGAAGACAACAGGAAGTAAGATGAGTTTTTTTTTTTGGACAGTGTGCAGCTGGTTCCACCAGACGTTTGATTGTGGGATTTCCTCACAGTTCATAAAATGTTGTCTCATTCCAAATTGTTATTTTCATAGTTCTTCTGTAAAGGAAGACCTATGTTTACATCTGTCACTGCCATAATCTTTAATGAGTTACTGTGTGAACAAGATTATTCACATGTGATTTTTAATTCATTTCTTATATAATGGAAACTGCAAGTGCGAAATTGTGTTTTTTCTACATTAGCAGAATATTGACAAAGTTTTGCGCACATTTGTAATGGAAACGCAGCGACTGAAACAATATTTTAAATGGAAAAGGAGTTTGTCTCTTTAACAGTGATTTGTGTTACCAGGTTGGGTCCCAACATGATGTGAAGGAAAGTGCCAGGCAGGCTGTGAGTTTGCAAATTTTCACTCATTCACGCCTCTAGCACTTGGTTTAAAAATGAGTCATGCATTTAGAGGCAAATAAGAGGTCACATGGGTCAGTTTTAATGCTACCCAGACACAGTGCTGATGCTTAGTAAAGAGGTCTTTTTCCAGTGGGAAGGTCAGGGGTTCAGTGCTCAGCAGCTCAATTTGTCCTAGAGCAAGGCATAGTACCTACAATTACTTAGAAATCAGTTCAAAAGGTTTGGTGGGGGAAAAAAGCTAAAGGTTAATAAAAGCTGTGATTTGGCAAGTTTCTGTTTCTGATTCTTTGAGTTTAAAATGTCATCAATTGGTAGGACCAGAGGGAATTTTTTTATTTATTTTGTTTTACCTGAATGAAATGTGCTCAGCTCTGGTGGGCGGTAAAAGTCACCGAGGTGCAGGAGTTTGCTCCCGAGTGGAGCTGTTGTCATTATGTGGCGACATTAGAGCTGAAGGTGAGTCTAAAGACACACGAGGTGAGAAAAGGAGGCAGTAAAGTATGAAATTAAGTTCCCCCGGAGCTGAGGGCAGCAATGCGGTGGAAACGTAGATTCGTCTTGTTGTAGCCTGTTAGAGTGTGAAGGGTCTGCGGATGTCCAGCTTGTTTTCCATTTCTCCTGGCTGTGACTGTGCGGTCGGTATTGTTTTTACTATACGAGTCTCTGTGGGAGTTTCTGTCAGCATAGAAAGTGTCTCAGAGGCAGCTTTGAAAAGTTTGGCATCTTTAAATCAGTGGTGGTGACGACACAGAGGGAACAAAAACAACCTTTCTTCTGAATCTATTTTTTCATTTATGTTTGCCATTAAATTCAAAGTATCTTCTTGAAATTTTAAAATGAAACTCTTGCATTATAAAAACTATAAATAAATAGGCTGTGAACACTTCACTTTCAGTTTATTTTCACTCTATGTAATTATTTGTTATATTAATTTACAATACGATGTTTTCACTGTTCCACTGTTTCATCTCCAATAGCTGTAGAGGCAGAATTTAATCAATCAATCAATCAATCAAGTTTTATTTGTATAGCACATTTTTCAGCAGCAGGCATTTCAAAGTGCTTTACATCACATCAAAAACAGAAACATAATGCAACATAGAATCAACAGTAAAAAACAATAAAAACAACAATAAAAACAACAATTAAGAGAAAAAAAAAAACTAAAAAAACATGACATTTAGTCAAGTTCCATCAATTAATCTATAATTGAGGATGTTCCAAATGAAAACCTAAACAGGG
>CAEFZX010025624.1:0-11502 GCA_903066825.1 Alfaro cultratus
CCGAGCGCCAAAAGACATTGTACATTAAAATCTTCTAACTGCTATTTTCTCCTCCGTGTGAGTCTCTCCAGATTGAAATACAAATATGTAAACAGATACAAAGATCCTAAGATTATTGAGTTAAATATGCAAAGTTTTTTTTTTGCAAAAGTATTCACTTCCCTTGAACTTCTTCACATCTTGTTTTTAATTACTCTTTACTTACCCAGGAAGTCACGATTGAGAATAAGAATCTATTATTCAAGGGAGACTTGGGTTATTATTCAACCTTATCACATTACAAACACAAACTGTAATTTTTCTGAACATCCATACTTAGTTCTACATCTCTTGTGATCTGAGTTTGCAATTTTAATTTATGTACAGTATTATTTTCCTATGCTGTAAATTAACCCTTCCTGCACAGCCTCTTATTTTTATTTTCCCATCATATATTTTTAATTTAGTTTGAATTTGCTTTCAAATTAAGGTCCTTCAGGTCCTTTTACCTGTAATTTACTGCTGTAAAGTGCATATAAAACCTACTCACTCCCCCTGTATGTTTCATCATTTTACAACTTTTTCATCAAAATTAGGCATTTTTTACATAAAAAAATATAAAAAAAGACCTTCTAATGTCAAAGTGAAAACTAAACTATTTAAAAATAATGTCAACAAACAAAAAATATTTGACCTAAAATAAGTGGCTGCATAAATATTCACACTTTTTAAAAGTGACTGACCTAATTCAACAAAGGTCCAGCCAACATTAAAGGTTTTTTTTGTCCCCACCCAAATTTTGTTATACATTAATTATTTTAAACAGTAAAACATGTAAGGGGATAAATACTTTTTATAGACACTGAACTCTTGAATTTCTCTACTGTTTCTATTCCTAACTGACTCCTAATTAAGTGACATCAGAAAGCAGTTGTGATGTATGTATGAAACGTACATCACTCATAATTTAGAGGCATCAGAATTCGAAGGCTGAAAAATATAGAAATTTTTCAGCCTTCGAAAAATTTGAAATTTTTCTGTAGAAATTTTTCTGTAGAAATTTGAAAAATTTCTACAGAAATTTGAAAAAAATACAAATTTCTGTCTTCATTGCTAAATATAGTACACATACAATTGTGTTTTTTACATTAAAAGAAGTAAAGAGTTCAAAAGGGAAGAAATATTTTTGCCATGTCTTGAATTTAATACTTCTGTTGATTCGGTTTACCTGAAAAGATCGTTGGTTTTCCATCAGCTCCATAGTATCCATTTAACATCAGTCGAACACTTCTTCTCAAAATTTCTAAACCAAAACAGAGGCATGGAAAGTTGGTCAGTGACTTTATCACAAATCATATCAAACATATGATAAAATAACATAACTTTTGATGAGTTTCAGCGTCCTAAAACCTTTCACCCCCCTGCACCCCGTGGGCTTAACTAAGAGTCCGTTTACTTATCCATTGACTCTGCCGCTCATTGCTGCCTACATCTTTTAGTGACTCATCTTTTTGAAATATATTATTGTAAACGTTTACTGGCTCATTTTAAAACGCTGCCCACAGTCCCTGCAGTTTTATTTATTAAATTGACCACCCGGGTCCCACATGAACGTATGAGGAAAACCTTTTTCCACATTTTTTTATGGCCACAGGAGAAAAACACATTATTGACAAGTCTGTGACATCTGTAGTGCTTCAAATATTTAGACCATGAGATGCATGTAAATTAGCAAATATTACACACATATATAATGACAACTTGGCTTCCTTGCGGTAAAGTATGACAGTTTATAAGCTGGGCTATAGGTAACAAAAAAGCATGAGGACACAAAAAGGCGTACCAGTAAAAACTTCAAATTAAATGCCAAACAAAATGCATTATACATGTCAGTTTTTGGGTCTCAGTAAAGTTCATTCGTTTGTTTTATTTCAGAAAAATGTAACTTAATTGTCCCTATATCTGTTTGTCATCAGTTTATAAATGACGAAAGAAGCTTCTTCTCTACTGTATCAGTCTATAAACCACCATATTTCAGTGCACAATTCTGTCTGACCTCACCACATATTTACCACTGGCTGAAAAAGATGCAGCAAAAAACGAACCGAACGAGGAGAACAGAGCTGGAGTCTGGACATGAAAACTAGACTTAAAAAAAAAACAAAAAACACCTGCATCTAACATCCGGGACATCAAACCGTGTTTAACAATTAAGAAAACTACAGCCTGACATTCACGAATAAGCACAACTGAAACCTGCAGCGTGACGCCATGGACTGCTAACTTTCAAGCGCCCTTCATCAGCAGTTTGATTTTATAAAAAAAAAAAAAAAGAAAAAGCATCACATATTATACTGCAGAAAGCCAGATCAAGTAAACTCACAGCAGCTGATGACAAAAATACAAATATTTTTGGGAGCTACGTCATTATCATTAAGATGGTGGAATAAATCCAGCTAGCAAGTTCCTCGACATAAACGCATAAATTGGCGCTGTACTTGGAGTGCGAAAAGAAAAGAGAGAAAAGCGGTCACCGTTATCTAGCAAATAACGTCTTATTTTTACATTTCACAAGCAAACACAGCACTTACAAATCATAAGTAAAGACGTATTTGAATAAAACGAATGCTACATAAAAATAATACCGTAGTTTACAAGAATATACTAGCCAGTCTTCAAAAAGTCATAAACTGCTCACTACTACTGCTATAAACCATATTTATTTTTTTTAAATAGTTTATTGGTTTATTTTACTTTACCTGAGTGGTGCCAAAAATGATTACTCCAACTTCTAAATCCAAGTCAAGTCCACGATGTACATTCCAGAGTCGAAGAAGATGAAGCTTTGAATCTCTGGACTACTAGATTTCGCGCTTCGTGAAGGTTCTTGTTCCCATGATGCAATGCGTGAAATTTAGAATACAGTAAAAATGCCTGTTAAAAATAATAAGGGAAAATTCCTTCAAGTTTCTACTGTACATTTACCCGTTTGTTTTACAGGTTGTTTTTTTTTTGTTTGTTTTTTTTTACAGTGGATGGATGGATAAATAGAGTTGGACATATTAGTTTAATTAAAGCTAATTAAACTAATATTAAAGTTAAAGCTAGTTTTAATGCTAGCCTTAACTTCAGCGCATGTTTAAATATTAGACGGATCATGATTGTATTAAGTAGGCCTCAATTTAGATTCATTGTTTAATCAATATATAACTTAATCAGTAGAACATTTTTCTTAAATATAATCGCGATTTGATTAAAATTAGTCTAGTCAGTAGTTTTTATATTAGATCACATTCTTAAGAGTGTAGAAGTCACATATTGATCTGGGAATTGTTTTAGTTCATTATAACCAGATAAGTTGAAAACTAATCAGAAAATAATGAATGTAACAGATGTTTTGGTATTGAAACTGCTCATGTCTGTTTTATAAGACTGAAGATATTAAATGAAACGTGTGCTAATTTTTATAATCAAAATCTGTTGTTTGATGCACTGCGTCAGAGGAGAGGTCAGGCGAGCTCTGTGCGGTTCAGGAACCAGTTTGAGGCAGTTTGAGATGAAAAACACTGATAGCTGATAAACTGTAGTCCCGCTTTCTTGAGTAAAATGTTTCTGTATGAAATGAATTTACAGAGAAAGGGTACAAACAATACCCTTTCTCAGGGTATTGTTTGTACCCTGAGAAAGTGTACAGGGAGGATAGCTTAGACAGCGATAAATTCATCCTGGCCTTGGTAACACCTGCATGATCTCTGGCTGCCAACAGCAACACTTCATTATGGGCTGTCTGAGACCACCTCTAAACGGTACGTTAGAACGCAACAGACAATAGAGATACGCCTTGATATAAAAGTAATTGAGCTAAAACAGCTAGTCAGATCGCTGGGGTGGAACTGTCATAACTGCCACACGCAGTGGTGTGTTATACCTTGGTGCGCTCTATAGTCCAGAAAACACGGTAGCTCATTTTAGCTTAAGTCTTTAGTTATAAATGAGCCTGATTGGTTGGTGTTTGATGACATCATTTAATGTGGCAACTGTTGCAGCAAAAAGGTGCTGCAACAGTTTTCTGGAACTTATGCAGTATGTTTGTTCACTTTGTGGTACATTTTAATAACAGGTCTTTATTATGTTAGACTTGTCACATTCAGTAGTTTTTATTTAGAGGCCCATTGTTGAAGTACAAATTAACTGCTACTGTATCTTTGGACCTACCCTTACAAAAAATCCCATGAAACTTTCACATGTGATCACATGAAAACCACATGTGGTTCATACAAATTTATTCATGTGAATGATATGAATCACATGTGAAAGCACATGTATACGTGTGATTTTGGAACGTTTTGTGGTAAAATCACGTGATCACATGTGATTCCCATGTGAGCACGTGTGATTTTCAAAAAATCACAAATGTTTATACACGTAATTCTCATTATTTCAATGCATCTTTCACATGACGTCTTATTTCATTTTGTTTACAAAATGGTTACAAAAAACTTGCTATAAATAAAGACATGGGAGACAAATATATTTGACCAAAAAAAAAAATTGGACATTTATTTATTCCTCCTTAAAGCTATTCACAATCAGAATGTTGCTCATCTAAATGAGGAAGATCAAAGAATAAAGAAAAACAATTTCAACACACAGATTGCAGCACCGTGACCAGCCAGCCACAGGACGACTTGACTACTGGTTTACATCGTTTTCCCCTGGCTGCCTGTATAAAGACAAATTCAAAGATTACTTGAGTAGAAGATATGAAAATAATCTAATTACAGTACATTTAACTTAATGTAATATCACCTCTCAGCCCGTCTCCTGGTGTCCTTCAATTTTTGTGCCATGCAAACTTTGATGTCAGTGATATCAACGTCCTTGTACACTTTCTTGATTTCGTCTGTATAAAACAATGCAAAAAAGTATTTATCAGTAGCTCAATATGTATTCGTGGATTTCACATGAATTTACTGCAAACTGAAAACTGCACATGTGGTTCACACAAATGTTCACACATGAAGGATTTTTGAAAAAGCACATGCAAAATATGCGTGATTTTGGAACGTTGTGTGTTGAAAACCTATGTGATTCCCTTGTGATGACATGTGTATTACATGTTTATCACATGTAATTCACATATTTTCTACATGTAATACACATGTGATTCACATCGGTTTTTACCACAAAATCACCCACATACATGTGCTTAATGGTGAAATTTCTTGTGTTTCACCCCCCAGGAAAACTACATAGTTTTAAAATGCAGTTGTAACTTTTTGGCTTAAGACATAACACTAGTGCTTGTGTTGGTATATGAGGCTTTCTAGAATTGGGGATAGAGGGTTGTGGTGGTTAGTAATTAATTTACTTTTTAGGTATACTCACCAATGACAAGGTTCACTTTATCCTGGTCAAGGCTTCTCTTTCTATCGCCAAGATTTCCTTTCTTTCCAGTCACTGAACATGTTGACATTTCTTCAAGAGTGAAAAGGGAGTCCATCAAGTTTCTAGTCTTTTTTTTTTAAACCGCTGTACCGCTGAGTGTAGTCAAGTCCCACAGAGTTTGCTGTATTGTTTTTCAAAGACACACGCTGCAAAAATAAAAAAAAATAATTTTATATAAACTCCAAAATATATCATGTCTTTTATCTGAAACTAATCACATGACTTCTAACACCAGCTTATAGACATACCTGTCCTTCTTTAGACTGTAATTGGTTGGAAGAACCGGATGACTGCTGGACAGCCTTGATTGCTTCCTTGACACTTTTATATATTGTGTCTGACAGCCCTGAATCACAATATAAGACGTATGTCAGACATAAGAAGTTATTTGGCAACCATTTTGTAAGAGATTTGTGAACTTACCGTCTAGTAGTAGTAAATTTGCCCTTCGAAGTTTCTTTATTTCCTTATCCTTCTTTCTAATTATTTCCTCTAACTTTTTGATGTGATCCTCCAACTGTCCTATCTGAGATTTGTCGTCTGTCTGATGTTGTGAACAAAAACTATTACTATGACTCAACCACCAAACAAGGGAGAGAAAATTTACATATATATATATATATATATATATATATATATACACATATATATAACTCCTTACTTGTATATATGTATGCATGTACTATGTATAATATGTATGGCATATACAAATAAGTATGTATGTGTGTTGCCTGCATCTTACATGATCTGAAGGATCACAGGTTGTCTCTGCCTCAGAGTCGTCTTCTGAGTTATTGGATGCCTGAGGCTGATTAGCCTGATTAGAAAACAGAAAAACGTAAGGTTTACCTTTAAAATTAATTTAAAAATATTAATAATAATTTCCACAGAATCAAAATGTTTTAATTAGTGAACCAATCCCGCAAGTGAACCGCTGTTGCTGAGATAACGGTCGCTCAACAGCAGCTAAGCTAGCGTTTAGTCGTCTCTACTAAGAGCTGAGGGAACTAACCAGTCAGACTGTGAACAATGATCTTCAAACATAAAACATATTTATATATACATATATATATATATACACACCTTTGAATTTTGTTGACGGATTTTTTTGTTTTCTATCCAGCGTTTCTCAGCGTCCCGAATGACCTGGAGACTTTCTGTTATGTATACATAAAAGCAAAAGAACAGTACAAGTATTGAATAAGAATCAAGAAAACTGATATATTTTATTCATTTGTGTTTAGGGAGAAAAAGGACACATTACTAAAAATATATTCTTACCATTTACTTTGAGGATCTGAGCCGGAAAGGCTCTCCAACCGTCCTTCGGTGGTTTCTTCCCAATGACCCCATGTTCCACCCAGCCGATCCTCTTCGGGTCAAAAAGCATTTTTTTGTTTTTCACAAATGTGTCACTGCCCACACTGACCTTATTCTCTTTAACCCACCTAATTAAAACATACATTTTTTTTATTTTTGGTTCTGCTACCAGAAAAAAGCTGCAGCCTCAGGTGCAATTTCTTTTCTACGTAAACGTGCGCGATATTTATATACGTAATGAAGAATTCGGGACCTCAGTAAAATGAAACATGATTGGATGGATATTTCAGCTCATCCAATCACAGATTAATTGTATGAAGATAAGTATAAGCTAAATACCATTGGATGCGGTACTGACCATTTTACATTGGTTAACTGCAAAACTCACTACAAACACATTTTCACTTCAATTAACTGTTTTGATTTTTTATGGTAGAACCGGAAAAAAAATCAAATGGATCCTTCAAGAAAGAGAAGCAGGATTTATAAAAAATACTTGCGAAATGAGACGGTACCTCTACCCCGCACAACAAGTTGGCGTTGGAGAACAAGAGAGAGTAATGGTATCCGCGGATCTGCTTGTGCTAGTGCTAATGATTTCATGTAAGTACATATCCTTACGATTTATGTTTGCCAGATCACGTTTAATCTTTTTGTGTGTTAGAACGACGGTTATGCAAAAATAGTTGTGTAATTTAACAATATAAAGGTCTCGGGCTTCCCAATTACATGGCCTTACTTACGAGGCTGACGTTTGCTAAATGCTAAAGTGGCTAACGGAAAATTTCTTTTCATTTTCCTTTAAATTAAAAAACAATAATCTTTAAAGTACGGTAAAGGTAAACCGTAAATGAAAAATAATGTTGCATGCCTATTGCAGTATGGAATCAGGTGTGACTGAAGAATTCACTGTTTTCAATCCACCAGAGGTAAGAGTATTTTCTCTCTCTCTCTCTCTCTTATACATATATTATGCTGCTATTAATTTTGTTATTCTTTCAGGCATCTGGAAAGGATCTCCATCAAACCAGCACTGACAATAACATTGAAGATGGACGTGGAAATGTACAGCACTCATGCCATTGTCTTTTACATTTGGATTTTGATTGAATAGTAAATTGAATCTCTGATCTGTCTACTTTGTTTCAGCAGGAGTCATTAGATGACCATATAGACATTGCTGACAGGAGGGAATCTAGAGAGTCAACTGCTAATGTGTGTTTACATTCAAATATTAAGTAGTTTGCATTCAGTGTGTATGATTGTAATAAGGAGTACAAACATGTATTTGAACAACTAATCAGTCTTCTTTTTCACAATTTCAGGAGCCATTTCATGATGACCACCTGAACAGTGCTGAGAGGATGGAATCGACAGATTCTGACATCAATGTGGGTTTGCTCTATATATGTAATATTTTTATCTCACTCCCTGTTTAAGCTGTTATAATTACTTAAATCACTAATTTGTCTTGTTGTTTCCCTTTTACAGGAGCCCTTACAAGACATCATAGACAGTGATGATGACAGAATGGAATCTACAGATTCAGACACAAACGTGGGCTTTCATTGCACTTTTTATATTTTCTGTTTTCAAAGACAATTGTCGTATATTATATCAGTTTATCCTTATTCTATTAAGACATTTTTTGTCTTTTCTCCTGTAGAACAGTGATGGCAACGATGACGAGAACAACTCTACTTCCAACTCTGAAAACATGGTGAGATCAGCTTTCATGTACAGAAACAAGGGATGCAAGGAATTGACTTACTATTGACAATTAATGGTTTCTGAGATTAATAAAAGTAACTCCAGTCGTATTAATTATGATATCCACTTTCTTTCGGTGTTGTATTGGCTCCCATCCAGAAGAAGGTTATCCTTATTTGGAGCTGGTAGAGATTTGAATAATGGTCACGGGGCCAAAGCAGAACGGGAAAGCCAACCATTCAGAGTGTTAGATCCAAAATGCATTTTATGTGGATTTGTGTAGTTGATATTGAAGGGTACAGGGAGCAAAGTTTTAACATTTTTTCAATAGCAGCCACAGACAGTACTTCTGCAAAAACATCTCTCTGCTCATGGGAAAGTAAAGCTGCAGTATGTAACTCTTTAGAGACTGTCAGTTTTCATGAAAAAATTATAATTACTTTTGTTGAGAAAGCTGCCGCTTATAGATTAGTCTTTATTGGATCAAAAATTGATGAACTTTAAATTAACTCATTAATTGTTAACTAGTATCACAAACAGAAGCCTCATTATAGAAATATGTCTGTCATTGAATTTTTGTGCAAAACATTTCGTCACTTTCCAAAAATAATAGTCCTTTTTGCCTAGAAGTGTTTTGATTTGTTTTTTCTTTTTTTCAAAAGTTATCTTTGTCAAAAACTGACAGACTTTTGTTTTTGGAAGGTGACAATATGATTAAAATGTGTCATTAACTAATTTGTCAGACTATTGACATGGAAATTTATCTTCCTCTAGATAAATGATGATAGTTTGAAATCTCCGCTGTATAATGGAGCAACTGTTACTCTTGGACAAACTATCTTAATCATAATGACCTTCGCTGCCACTGTGGGACTGACACAAGATGGTCTACAGAAACTCCTCCAAATTCTGATGTTGATTCTGCCACAAGACTGCCTTTTGCCAGCCTCAAAATACCTTTTTAAAAAGTTGTTCAAAAATGGAACATACGATTGTCATGTGTATTGCCCAAATTGCCTAGGAAATTTGGAAAATTATGCTTGTATAACTTGCCAACAGTCTTTTGACAAAAATGAAATAACTAATAGTGGCAGTTTCTTTTTTACCTTGTCTCTCACAGATCAACTGAAACATGTTCTGCAGACATTACATTTGGGAGAGTTATTAAACTATAGAAAAACTAGGTCAAGAAATTCAGAAACAATTTCTGATGTTATGGATGGCAAAGTTTATCAAGACATTTCCAATGAGTCAAACTTAAAAAAAGATTACTCTTTTAGCCTTACCTTTAACACGGACGGCGTACCTATTTTCAGATCATCTTCTTTTTCTATTTGGCCCTTGCTTTGTCACATAAATGAGCTCCCACCAAAGATAAGGAAGAGAAATATGTTTTTAACAGCATTGTGGTTTGGTGTTAGAAGGCCAGACATTTCCACATTTTTTAAACCTTTCATAAAAGAGATGAAAACTCTGAGTTCCACTGGTTTTGAGTGGTTTTTGAAGGGTCAAACGATAAGGTCTTATGTATATTCAATAATTTGTTCATGTGATAGTGTCATGCGGGCCTCATTGCAAAATATCAAGCAATTCAATGGAAAATTTGGCTGCAATTGGTGTTTACATCCTGGACATAGAGTAGAAAAAGGAAAAGGTTATGTTCATGTATACACTTACCAAGAAGACTTGACAGAGCGTTGTCACCTAAGTATGATTGAGTATGGCAGAGATGATATGGCTGCAGAAAACTTCGGTGTTAAAGGACCAACACCTCTAATGTCACTTCCCTTCTTTGACATAGTGTCAGGATTTGTTGTTGATTCAATGCATTGTATTGATTTGGGTGTAATGAGACAGTTATCTACACTGTGGTTTGACAGTTCTTATCACAGAGAGCCTTGGTATATCGGAACCAAACTAAAAGAGATAGACTCAAAAATTAGAAAATTTCAAATTCCATCTAACATTACAAGAATGCCTCGATCTCTTGTCACCAGAGCATATTGGAAAGCCTCAGAATGGAGAGCCTTTCTTTTGTTTTATGGTCCCGTAGTTCTAAAATCCATTCTCCCAGGTAGATTTCTAGCACACTTCCTCTTGTTATGCCGATCAGTTTATGTCTTACAAAAAACATCTCTAACTCACTTGGAGCTCTTCTATGCATCTGAACACCTAAAAGAGTTTGTGCACGATTTCGAAATCTTATATGGCAAATTGCACATGACATACAACGTCCACATTCTCCTTCATCTAAGTGATACTGTCAGAAATTGGGGACCTTTATGGTGTCACAATTCATATAGCTTTGAAGGAACAAATGGCTTTCTCTTAAAATTATATAATGGAACTCAGTCTGTACCCTTACAGATAATAACTTCTTTTCTAATGCTAAAACATGTAGAAATGATAGGTGATGGTGTGATGGAAAATGCTGGAACCAGAGTAAAACAAATTTTAGATGTAGTTATGAGTGGATATAACAGAAAGAAATATGCTAAACCTGTAGATAATGCAGTATTTTTTGGCCATGGTGTTTCCAGAGCCCTCAGTCAAAATGAAAAGGAAGTAATTGAGAACCATGTCGGACGCCCTGTAGCAGATCAAGCTGTGTTTTACCACAAGGCAACAGGAAACTTTCAAATGTTTATGAGCATTAATTACTGCAGAAAACGTAAGCGGAATAACAGTTTTGTGAGATTGTCTGATGGGAACACTTGCCAAATTGTCAGTTTTGTAAGCGTTAGCTGTGGTGATGGTTCAAAGCATGTAATGTCACTTGTTAAAAGATGTGTTTCACGACCTAGGTTTTTTATGGACTGTGGACAGTCAAGGTGCCAGATCGAACACATAATGTCCGTAACTTCTGATTTCACAGATTTGACTGCTGTGGACATGAGTGAGTTGGTAGATAAATATGTTATGTACAGAAAGAGTAATGACAGCTATATACTTTGCTTACTGCCAAACAATTTGGAACGTGATTAATGTCTATGAAACTGCCAATTGTTCTGTATGTGTATTTTTTTATTAATTTTATATATATAT
>CAEFZX010025626.1:0-25970 GCA_903066825.1 Alfaro cultratus
CCCCTCCTGTCCAGTAGGGGTCGCCAGTCACTATGTTTCTTTTGTTCTTTCAGGAAGCAGGTTGAGGAGCTGCTAATTGAACACACCGGGCAGCTATTATATACTGACATCCAGTCAGTCACTGGCGTCTGGTTTTTGGGGCCTTTGGACCAAGACCTGAGGGCCGCGTTGGTTCCACTCTCTCTCTCTAACTGGCTGTCCTGTTGTTCCGGAGTTTATTTTGGACCAAATAAATGATTGTTTTCATGATCGCCCTCGTCCGTCTCCCATCTTTGTCATTCCCTACGAGCAGGACGTGACAACGTCCAGATGTGGACCGCAACATGCTGAAAGAAGTCTCCAGAATCCCTGAAACGTTCCTGAACGTTCCCTAATGCTGAAGACGTGAAGGTTCAGGTTTAACCTTCATGTGAAGGTCAGCCTGAAGGTCAGCCTGAAGGTCAGGCTGAAGGTCAGACTGAAGGTCAGGCTGAAGGTCAGACTGAAGGTCAGCCTGAAGGTCAGACTGAAGGTCAGACTGAAGGTCAGACTGAAGGTCAGACTGAAGGTAGCTGGAGAGAACGTAGCCTATCTTGGTTAACATCATTTAGAAACACTTTTATGAAAGTAAAACCAACCAAAAAACATCAACATGATGTGACAAAGTGTTTAGATTTGTATTTATTTACCACCTATTTCTATAGTTGCTCAAGCTTTAGTTTATTATGTTTGTTTATGCTGCATATGTTTTATTTAAAGCTAACGCTACAAGCCCATTAGATAAATATGAATGTTTCTTCTGTTAAAAGGTCAATTTTAGGTAAATTATTTGTTTCTTTTTTACCACAGGCTCCATTAAAACCAGAAAACGTCCGTCAGGAACAGCTTGGCTGCCACATTTTAACAGCTTCATAAATGGTACTTATGTTGGAGCAACAGAACAGAAGCTGACATGGAGGATTATTGAGCTGAGTCTGAACTGCAGGTTATGACAATTTAATATTCGGCTAAAAAGATGCTCCTTATTGCACAACTGCTACTCTGATCTGTAAAGATGAAGACGCTCAGATCAGAGCTGGAAAAATAAAAGCTTATATTCCTGCAACGCATTTAGATTTCCAACAAAAAGATAAACTTGAACTTTTGCTGAAGATTTAAAATCACAGAGTTAGGAGAAGGAGGGTAAAACTTTAAAACGTTACGAGGGTAACTCGTTATCCAGCCAGGAGACGTCATGATGCACCGAGTTCAGCTGGTAAAAACAGGAGAAAAAAGTCAGAAAAAACGCAGATAGATCCATGAAAACAAACATTATCACTGTTGTTTTTATCTGTTCACATCATTAAAATGTGAACAGATAACCTCTAAACCTTTTTGGTTCATTTCCTTTAGCACTACTTTTACTTTGTTTAGGTTTTTCTGATCCGCATCGACTGTTCTGACTGGATCTCACTGGAGGATTTACTGATCACTTTCTCCTACTACTCTCCATTTCTGCAACACTTTTTGCTGCCGTTATTTTTCTGTCCTGTTTTGCTTTTAGCGTCATCAGTTTCTGGGCTATTGATCTACTTTTCCATAGAAAGAGATGCAGAGCATCTGTGTTTGATTGTGTCTTTTTGCTGAAGAAATCAACAACGTTATGCACTTTTTTTGTTTTTCTCTTTGTAGAAAGTTTGCTTCAATGCTAGTCTGTGTTTTGTCCTGTTTTAGTCCCGGACTGATGGATTTTATCTTTATTTGCATTGAAGTTACGCGTGGTCCAGTGTTGATGTGATGAGTTAAGTCAGGAAGCCTCAGATGGATCAACCTCTGCCTCCATCTTGGTCATCTGACTTTATCATTTCAATAATAAGAACATCTTGGTCTCTGTCAGCTTCTTTTGATTTTAGGATCACACCAGTGGTCGTTAGAGCAGGTTTTCATGTTTTTACAGGTTAGGATTTGTTGCAGGTCAGGTGTAGTTCAGTTTCCATGCAGCTGGATGTGAATTTCTGCACATTTCTTTCTTTTAAGTCGGCAGCAGAAATCTTCCTGAGCAGCTCAGATTTTCAGCCATGTTTCTGGATTAGCAGCATCATTTTGTTTTGAAGGCCAGAAAGCGTAATGAATGTTCCTCGTAGAACTGAATGACACAAATGCTGCAATCCAGTCGTTGGTTTTGTTGTGGAAACTATACGAGGTAACAAACCTTTCCGCGGCGGAACCAGTCGGGGTGTAAAACGGACCGTGGGCCATTACGCTGTAAAGCTGCATGTGCTCCTGCTACAACAGGAGCCTCAATGGGCCATTTCCCTTCGCGTGTGGCCTGGAGCGTGTTAGCGGCATGCGTGCACTCATGCATGCACGTGTGACATATTGAGGGCGTTTAAATGCGCCGAGAGAAACGACCTGCGTGTTAAAGGGTGAACAAAGGGAGACGTGGCAGCAGAGTGTTAGGCCTCATTTACTTTGTCATATTCAAGGGCCATGCAGGTTGCACACACACACCCACACACACGCACACACACACACCCACACACACACACCCACGCACACACACACACGCACACACCCACACACACGCAGCCATGCTGAGAAATGCAACAGCCTAAAAGACTCCTGAGTCATCCATCAAGCCTCCTCTTCCTCATCCTCCTCTTCCTCGTTTAATAGCAGCAGCAGAGATCGGCTCCATTAGCTCAGACCTCCTCACACATGCAAATGAAGCGCCGTTATGGAGGCATGCGTCAGGCGGCGCCGCCGCTCCTCCACCCAGCAGGAGGGCAGGGCGGGCAGGGAGGGCCGGGTTCACGGCCGACACGACGGCGGCTAAATGGAGACGCATCAGGTTTCTGATTGGACCAGGATGTGGAGACGGTGAGCGAGCGAGGGGGGAGAGAGAGGCCGGCACCGTGAGACTGGACAACAGGAAGTTAGAAGAGTTACCATGACGACTGGCCAAACATTTTAAAGGTCCTGGTGGGTTTGGACTGGGACTCTGGTCGTTTTCACCATGAATCACTGCTGGTTCTGATCCATTAAGTCAGGTAGCAGAGGAGCCCAGACACCCGGACCGGGACCGGTTCTGGTTCTCCACTGGACTCCCAGTGAAGCTTCAGGTGTTTCCACAGCAGGACAGTCGTTTGGTGAGTAACGTGTCAAACTACAGCAGCTTCATATCCAGAATTATTGACTCGTTTTCTGTTTTAAATGTCTGGAAAATTCCCAAACTGCTGTTACCCTCCTGCTCCCGTTATTACTTCACACCTTTGTGTTTTGTTTTTTATTTGTAAGCAGTCATGAGTCACAGTGGTTGTTGCTAGGCAACCAAAGACTGAATGAGTTGCTAGGTAACCAGAGGGTGAGCGAGTTAGTTGATGACACCAAAAAGCTTTTCCTCTGCCTACATCCCCCAGAATGCTGTGCGGTTCTGGATCGGAGTTCAGTTAAATTATTGATCATTCTATCAAGCATATAATCTATTGATATCGATCACTTTTCTATTGGATTATTGATTTATTGGCTTTATTTTTCTTGTTCGGTGCGGTTTGATTTCATATGGAGCTCTTTTGCAAACGGACTATAATGTGTAAACAAAGTCCTACAGCTCAACTGTAGGACTTTGTAAAAGCTGCATGTGCTCCTGCGTCACCCCGCGTCACCATCCAGGTGACGCGGGAGCGTCACCTGGATGGTGACGCTCCCGCCTCCTCTCCAAGGTCACCGCTGGTTGACGGTCGGTGGACAGGAGAGTCGGCTAATTGAGTTTTGACAGCCAAGCCAACACCAGCTCATCCATCGGTAAAAACACCAGGAAGCAGATTTTCCTGTTCCCAGAGAGGTCGTTAAATCTCTTCCTGGGAATGACCTCCTCCGATGGAATGATTATACCAGAGAGACGTATGCAGTGAAACCATTACTGACAATTTGCTGCTGTGCAGCCCATGAGGAAGGTCCTTTCTTTAAACACTGTAGTTTCACAGCCTTGAAGAACTGTCACACAAATTACTGTAATTATCCATCTAAATGTCTTTTCTGTTCATTTAATGACTTCATTTATTACAGTTAAAGCCAAATTGCAGTTTAAAGCCACAAGCAATGAAAAGAAGCACTTTTCTTAGGCAATCAACACTTGATAAAGCTCTTTAGACTGAGATTTAAGATCCATGCACCTGAACGCTGAATCTGGGCTGACATGAATGTAGCTGCGTTTTACTCGCATTTCTCTTTTGTGGTTTTAAACACAATTAGATCCTCAGCCACCTTCTGCTGTTTGCTGCTACAATTAAAGCCCTGATGTCTGGAAGTTCATTAAAATGCTGTACTTGTATATTGGCAGTAATCGGCTTGATTAGTCAAGTGTTGATTGTGCTAATTCTGCTCTCAGCTCCAAAAATACAATTTCACCCAACATAACATAAATAAACAGGTAAAAGCGTGCGTGGATTAATAAACATGACACTGAATCAATTAAATTAAAAGACATAAATCAGAGCATAAAGGCTTTTTCTCCGTTTAACTAAAGAGACACTTAAGGGTTTTCCTGAGAATGTATCCAACCCAAAATCTATATATTATCATGGATTTTCTGCTTTTAGTAAATAAACTGTAAAGGTGATGATGGATGTGAAACATAACGGAGCTGAAATGATGTTGCATCATAATTTGATACAACTGAGTCATTTTGTTGCTAAAGCTACATGCTAACTACATTCATTTCCTCCATTGGAGAGATGAAATCTGCAACGCATTAAATACATCGCAGATACAAAGAGGAGTAAACTTCAGCCAAAAAATCTCAGACATTTTCAGATTAAACTCAGAAATTTTCAAATGACAAAAAGTTTAGATGCTTCAAACTCAGAAATGTCCTTTTTTTCTAGAAACTTTATGAGAATTATCTAGCAAATGTTTGCTTTTTGGAGCTCAGAAATTTGCTTGTTTTTAGTGGAAATGTCCTTTTTTATTTTTGGCCCTAATAAGCTTCAGTAGAAATCAGAACTCCAGATCGTATAAATAAATTTCCCATCAGTCCCGGTGACTCGATCGGTGACGAAAGGCGGCCATATCAGATCCGCCGCCGATGAATGAAGCCCGGGGATAAATCAATATGACCGCTGTCTGTTCATCAGATTTGGGGCGGTGGCTTAGACAGTGAAATGTCAGCCTCTAATCTCTTTAATAGCAGGATATTACATTTTAATCCCAGTCTGATTCCGTGGCTCTCTTCATTAAGGCCACCTGCAGACGCCGTGAGGAGCGAGGGGCAGAAAGAAGGTAAATACAGAGAGATCGCTATCAAAACAGAGCTGGTAATTAAGCCAGAGAGGAGGAGGAAGAGGAGCAGCAGAGGGTGAGGAAGGGCCGGGTTACGGAGCGTCGTCGCGGCGCGGTGATTGACTGCGAGACGCGGAGGCAGTAAAGTGATGTGCATGAGGAGTGAGGACAAATTGATATGATCACAACATGTCACATTAAAGACAGGCCTGCCATCCATCAACATGATAAAAAGCCTCCTTCACTCCAACACCAACCCGCCGCCATTGATCTCAATGCTTCACTTCGCCAGCCACTAACCATTTATGATAACTATCATTATGCAGTTACGAGGACGCTGACGATCTATCAGAGCTCTGCAGGCCACAATGAAAAGATAACCCTTGCTAATTTGTTGCACTGACGAGCTCAAATCACGGAGGGAAATTAGCTAGAAAAGAGAATAATTTCACTCAATTTCTCTCAATTATGTCAGAAAATAATGAAAAGTGAAAGTGGATGAAGACGATGGTTGAAGGGACTTAAAGGGATGATGAGTTTGATTTGTTTTAGGGACGTCTTCAGAGACGCAGGCAGAGGAAAAGTAACATTGATTATAAGAGCAAACATGCTTTAAATCAGCCCTGAGAAAATCACTAAATCAATATCAATTAGGCTGCAGAGAGCCCAAACGGACAACTGGCTTTGTTTTAACTAATGATGTCTGTGGAGAATCCTATCTGTCCTGTTTCCCCACCACACACACACACACACACACACACACACACACACACACACACACACACACACTCCTCATTACCAACCACGACAGTTTGGAAAACATACAGACGTCCTGAAACTGGTCAGTCGCTCCATGATGGAGATTTCAAATGTTGGGGATGCAAATCGGTGGAACCATTTCTCTGATCTTTTGGATAAGCTTTAGGATTTATGGACCACTGAGCTCAACAAACCGTTTATGTTTATCTATGAAGTAAAACTGTAGAAAATATTTGATTTCCACTGAAATACCAGGAAAACCTTCTGATACTGAGAAAACTCATGTATCATTTGGACTTCAGGAGTCATTTAACGTGAAAATCGAACCGGATCATTCTGACTAAACAGCTGAAATCTGTGTGTGTGTGTGTGTGTGTGTGTGCGCGTGCGCTGGAGTCTGATGTTTGACATTTTGATGGATTTCGTAACAAATTGCAGCTTAAAATAGCAGAAAAATAAAAGACTAGAACTACACAGAGTTGTTCAACGAGTGTTGTTTGTTTCCAACAGCACCAAAATATGAACATAAATTTGTATTTTGATGAAAAATACAAAGATAAATCCAGAAGTGAGAGGAGTTGGACAGTTTTTAGCTGAGCAAACGATCAGAAATAATTATAGTTCGTCTGTAAAAACAGCTAAACACAACCAGAACAATAACACTCTTCAGAGTGAATGAAGAGACTGAGGGAAGGTCACTCAGTTTGCTTTCTTTTGCTGCGTTTCCATTGACCACAAAATTGCGCAAATTAAGAAAATTTGCAAAATTGAAACATTTTCCCCACATTAGTAATGAAAACGCAGCTAAAGACGTTTTAAATGAGTTCATCAGAGGTGATGAACGATGCAGTTTAAAGCAGCGTCTGCAAGTCAGTGAGAGAGAGCAAGACTTTTAGCAGATACAAGGAAGGCTGAGCAGAATTAAACAAAACTGTTCAGTGTTTTTTTATATACTTTTGGCCTCAATCCCTCATATAAAAACTATTAACTACAAATGAGAACATATCTTAAGTATTCTTATCACTCTGAAGCTTTAAATGCCATTTTTCTAGCATCAAAATATGTAAATTAATCTTTTTATCATATTTTTAAAAAGTATAATCCTGTTGCGTTTCCGCCTCATTTTGAAATGGGAGAAAAACTCAGCTGATGTGAACTAACAGTAAGAACTCTGCATACCTAAATGAATGGAAGTTGCTACAATAAAACTTATGTTGCTACAATAATCTGGATTCAGTTGTTGCAGGGTGAAAACACACACACACACACACACCCCATCCGAGGCGGGCGGCGTGCAGCGAGGCTCCTCTGGGTTGCCGTATCATTTTAAACATCCATCAGCTCAGCAGAGATATCATATTAGCTCCTCATCTGCATACGGCACAGACAGAATGACAAACGAGAGAGAGGGAGCGCTCGCTCCTCGCCTCCTTCCTGCGCCTCCTTCCACCCTCCGAACCTCGCTCTCCTCCCTCCGTCTCCTTATCCCTCTCTTCTAACCTCCTAAATTGGATCAGCGCTGCCAGCCGAGCGTGTGCAGGAGTGTGTGTGCACATTGTTGCGGTGTAATCACATCTTTTAAATGGAAAAAGGGGATGAATCTCAGGAGAAACGATGACCACTGGGCCCATATCTGACTCCTGAGCCCCCAGTTCCCCCCAGTCCCCCCAGTTCCTATTGGCAGTCTTTGTATTTCAGGATACTCCATCACATTTGCTTTCACCAGGCAATCTAAGAGTCCTGAAAACTTTTCTTCCCTCAGATCCTCCGTCTAATTCTCCTCCACAACTTTCACTCCAAACTTTTCTGCAGTTTTAACCTTTAAGCAACATTTCTGGGTTATTTTTAACACGATAATTATGATGCAAAAATAACCCCAATGAGCATTATGAGCACTCATTTGACTTTTTTAATGCTGGAAGCTAAAACAAAACTTATTTTATGTTTATGCAGTGAAGTGATAAATTTTCCAATGAGCTGCTTTATGAGAGAATACTTTTGGTTTAAATTGTGTAAGCTCAATAAAACATTAAAATTCCCCCAAAATGTACAACGTTTGAGTTTAACATTTTCAATATGTGTGTGTAATGTAATTTTGAGCTAAAGTGGTGATCACTGTAACCTCCTGCAGATCAGTTAATCTTTAATGCTGAGGTCTTCCAAGGCATCTGGAGAAACCTCATTTAAAAGCAATAAAACGATCCCAAATTAAATAATCACGGCCTGCTCCTTGTTCTGTGAAATCCCCGTCTTCAGCCGGTTCAGCCGATACGTTATTGGATTTCTCTGAAGCAGCGTTGCATCCTGCCCAGAAAATAAAGGTTTCGCAGGAATTACACACAGAAAATGAGCCACTTCCTGGTGTTTTCAATAGCTACCTCTTACTGCTGAGCCATTTGTCATCACTGTTACGTTTTATCTCTAAAATAAGAGTGCAGGAGATTCACTGGCATCATTACAAGCTTTCCAATAAGTGGCGGGCTGTTTCCCCTAAAAACAGTATTTTTGGCTCAAGTAGTCAGTTAATGGTGACTTTTTATCAGATTATTTTGGGTGGACAGCTGGGAAGCCACGATGAGGCCAACGTTTGTACCAACCTCGTCTAAATCAGTTGAGTAATTTGATCCAATCATTTTCTTATCAGTATTATTAGTAGTATTTCAGCAAAGCTGCCTTCACATTTATTGCAGACACAAAAAAAATCTTGAAAGCCATGATTTAGTCCCATTACCAGCGCTGAACTAAGCTAACAACAAATAAATGTAAATGAAAACTTTATTATACTTCTGTTGATAAAAAAAAGTTTAGAAACGTATTTAATAATTGACAACTTTCTGTTTTTCTCCGGAGATCAATATAACGTGACACACAAGAAATACTGAAAGTTTTTAAAGTGAACATACATTTTAAAAAGAATCTGTCACACCAGCACAGACTGGAACGTTTGTGTTCACTTGTTTCTGGTACGTCCATAACTGTGACGCACAAGCTACATCCGCTAACAGCGATAGGCGACAAATTCACTTCTCTGGGTCGACTGAGGGTTAATTTCTGCTTCTAAACGATCTGATTGGACGCTGAGAAACACTACTGTTGTGCTCAAGTTATGCTAAAATGAGTTAGCATATCAGTGAAGCTATTCAAGCCTAGCATCTCAATGCTAAACATGTTGCTAATGCTAATGTTAGCATTCACAGTCCACATGGTTGAACAACCTTAAGATTAAAAACTATAAATATTTTTGTTGTTCATATTTATTCAATAATTTGGCAGCAAAAATGCTTTTTGAATTGAAAATGTTTATTTTGCTAAGATTTTCAATTAATTGTTAATTACAGAACCAGCATTATTAAAAATTTTTTATTGAGTTTCATGAATATTTTTTACAGATCTGATGAAGCTAATAATTAACAATTAAAGCGACAGATTAAACTTTATTAGCTTCACTTTGCCATGAAGAGTAAAAGCAGCTCTGAGGGAAAAGTGACCAGGAGTAAAAAATATTCCTCAGATTTTCCTTCATATTGTTTCCATCAGATGTTTATTCATTGTTATGTTTGAGATAATCTGAGCTCTGTGACTTAACCTGCTGGAAGCACAAACATGACAATCGTCTGTTTCATGTTCAGGAAAGAAGAGTTCAGAGAGTGAAGGAGGACAAGAAGTCGCGTCGCTCTTCAGCCCGACTTAAAATCCAAAACATAACAGTTCAGAAAGAAAAGGGGATATCAGAGACAACCGGAACAACGCACAGGGACACTGGAGCTCAGCGCCGCGACAACGGCTGGGAAGCCGCAACATAACGGTGGGCGCGGGGGAGGTGGGAGTCAGAGAGAAAGAGAGGGATGAATGCAGGGGTATCCTCAGATCTGAAGGCAAATCCCCCTCGGTGTTAGTTCTGCTCGAGCGCCTGGCACTGACACATGAATATTTCATACTGTTGATGTTTAAATCCCATCATTTGCGATGTGGTGCGTGAGCGTGCGTGGAGATCCGCTGAAATGAGGGAGAAGAAGGGGTGAGATGTGTGTGTGAGAGAGAGTGTGTTGATCTATAATGCATAGTTTCAGTAAGTTCACTTGTGATATAGTCTATTGCATCTGTATTTCAGCATTATGAAAGGAGCTGAGCACCTTGAGGCTCAGATTAGCATGTTAGCTCATCCATATGCAGCGCAGGCCGTGACGTAGCATTACGCCCAAACAATGAAGGCGGACTGTACATAACGCTATATGCTGCTATATGATGCTACAAGCTGCTACATGATGCTACACGCTGCTATATGATGCTACACGCTGCTACATGATGCTACACGCTGCTCCATGATGCTACACGCTGCTATATGATGCTACATGATGCTACACGCTGCTATATGATGCTACATGATGCTACACGCTGCTATATGATGCTACATGATGCTGCACGCTGCTATATGATGCTACACGCTGTTATATGATGCTACATGCTGTTATATGATGCTACATGCTGTTATATGATGCTACATGATGCTACACGCTGCTATCTGATGCTACACGCTGCTATATGATGCTACATGATGCTACATGATGCTACACGCTGCTCCATGATGCTACACGCTGCTATATGATGCTACACGCTGCTCCATGATGCTACACGCTGCTACATGATGCTACACGCTGCTACATGATGCAGCATGCCGCTATATGCTGATCCATCCATCCATCCAAGTTTAGGTCATATATATGAAAAAAGATTCTTCATCATCATCCTGACCCTCACAGTGTTTTCAGGAGGGGTCGAAAGGTCAACAGTTTCTTCATTCAGGTTCTGAGTTGATCAAAGGGAAGAAGAGACGACGGTTCCTTATCAGAAACCTGATCCAGATCCAGGATCTGTCCATCCTTCATCCCTCCATCTGGTTCATCACCCAGTCATGATGGATCTGATCCATTTCCAGCTCCAATCACCTGGAAACACCTGGAATCTCACCAGAAACTCATCCCCTAATGAAGATGATATGTTCAAGCTCAGCTTCAGCTAAATTATCCTGAAGCATTTTCACCAGGATGTTTTCCAAACCTCCAGACTGAAGGAGGTTTCCTGATCAGCCCTCAGGATCTCCTTCAGGTTTTTCTTGTTTCTTTCTCCCAGCAGATCAAACCGCAGACTGGTTTCTTGATGCACATTTCCCAGCTAACAGAGTGAGCTCAGAAATGACTAATGAAACTGAAGCTACCTGCAAAATTAATTTACTGTTACGTTCTTCTGAAATGGTAACAGGGAGGCCGGCAACCTTGTGTTGTACAGCCGGAGGGGAAAGTAAACAATTAGAGACTCGGTGACTAATGAATTACGTGATTAACGAGTGTGTCGGAGGTAAACCTGCACTAGACTGACACACACTCGTGAGCCTGTACATCCAAACGGTTGCACACACAGAGGGCGCGCTTATCTACACACAGCATTCATGGCTCAAGTGAAATACTGCGCCGCTCTTCCAAATTCCTTTTCTCCCCCACCAACCGCAAACATCCTACCCTGCGCCGTTAAGTGAAACAGCTGGCGTATCCACTCACTGATGGGCCGATAGCGCTCGCCGTGTGTGTGTGTGTGTGTGTGGGGGAGGCTGCGCGGTGAGATAAGGCCGAGC
This sequence comes from Alfaro cultratus, assembly GCA_903066825.1. Taxonomy (NCBI): domain Eukaryota; kingdom Metazoa; phylum Chordata; class Actinopteri; order Cyprinodontiformes; family Poeciliidae; genus Alfaro; species Alfaro cultratus. Next base: position 11,627 of record CAEFZX010025626.1, read on the forward strand.
TGGTTTGTGTTACAGTGATGGATAAAGACAGAGATTGGAGGAGGAACGATAGCAGAGCTCCGTGGAGGAACGGACAGAACTGTGCAAAAGACTTGAGTCAGCCGTTATCTCCACGTATTCTGGGTTCAAAGCCCTGGACTTGCTTTGTGATGTTTAAAAGCGGCTCTGACCGGCTCTTTATTCCATTAATAAAGTCCTGCTGATTGATTGACTAACTGATGACACACACACACCAGCAGTCCAGAAACTTTGGAGGAGAGTAAACAGTTTATCTGCTGTTTCTAACCTGAGTCATTCGGGCATCAACCATCTGGTTTCCACTCCCATCTAGGATGAGACGGTTCTTCAGCAGGATTGATATCAGCGTTTTTCACTTTTTCATTTTCTTTCCTCTCTAGTGTCACACCAGTTTGCATCCAGCAGCTCATTTGTACTGGGACTACTGGAACTGGGCTCCAGCTCAGCTCAGGACTCACAGTTCATCAAAGGTTCAGTTTGTTTTTCCAAAGTGTTGAAAACTCTAAAATCTGAGACAGTAAGAAACTTTCCACCTCAATAAATCATCCAGGATGTTGAACAACAACATGGTTCAAGTGATTTTAGTTGCATTTCTTATTCAATTGAATCGCTGCAGTTGCTACATTGTGTGTTTTAATTGCACATCAGTAAAGAAAATGCAACTTATTGATAAGTAAAATTTATAAGTACAAGATGATTAAATGTAGATAATTTATTGCTGACATTTCTGGTCCTTCTAAAGAAAAATGTTGATTAAAAATGAAGAGAATCTATTTTTTATCCATCGAGGTTGAAATCTGGATTATGGCTGACAGGAGAAGCAGGACAGATGGATTTGAACATTTTATGGTTATTTATCTTCATAATTCATCAAAAGTATTGATCTATTAAGGAGAATAAAAAGCTGCATCTGAACTAGATGGTTTGGTGACGTGGAGGAAAGCTGGGAAATTAAAGGCAGGAACTGGTGAACTGACCTGGAAAAGGTTTTTAATTTGGATTTTCATTAGTCAAATCTACAAAAAAAATCCTAAAATATCACAAAGTTTGGAAAAATAAGTTAAAAATCTGATTATTTTAATAATCAATTATTCTGATGGTTAATTGGATCAGAAATTGAAACATTCTGCAAGTTTTCATTTAAGAAGTTAAATGAAAACATTTTTAGAAAATATTAGCAATACATAAAAAATGCAGATAAAAAAGGTAATAAATTAATACAGTACAGAGATGATCTGGTGATTAATTATTGCTTTAACTGGTTAATTATTTACAGAAGTTTAATAGGAGAATCTGAACTGACTGCTTTACAGAAAAGTGTAAAAGTTTTGCTGCTCTGAGTTTTCTTTTAACAAATTACAGTTTTTAGAGTAAATTATTAATTGGTTAATAAATGAGTTGATTAATTCAGTAACTGATTCAACATGATAAATGGTTTCAGCCCTAATAGCAGCTTTAACTCCATTTTTGTCCCTGCTCCTCATTTTGAGCACAAAATGCTGTCAGACGGAAAAACTGGACAGAAAACGGCTAAAAAAGCTTCAGAAACTTTTCCAGCACCGCTGCTTCTACAGATTACACAAAACCTCCCTATAAATCTACACTCTGTTCCACCCAGAACCCAGCGGACCGAAGTCCCATCAGACGGGCCGGTAATGAAAAGCATGTAGAGCGTCAGGATCAGACGAGAGGCAGCGGCTGTCTTCTTATAAATATGCATCAAATGTCCAAAGCAACGGCTGCAGGCAGCAGAGGCATGCTGATAGATGGGAAGAGGCGCAGCAGACACGCTGTGTTTGGCTTACAGTGTGTGTGTGTGTGTGTGTGTGTGTGTGTGTGTGTGTGTGCGCGTGTGTGTTAGAGAGAGAGAGAGTCCCAGAGTGGTGTAATGACCCCCCAAGGGAGCAGGACCCCAGGCTGAGCCTCCTTCCTGCTGTAAGGGGGGGGGCGACAGCTGCCAGCTCCTCAGGGCCGTAATTGGCTGGCTGAGAAAGTATACCACACACACACACACACACACACACACACACACACACTCACACTCATGTCCACGCACCTTTAGCTCAACCCAGACTGACAGTGAGGCACTGAAAAGCCACAAAGCACCTGGTCCGAGTCAGCTATAGGGTCTCCTGGCAGCGGCAGCAGGGGCTTTCAGCTGGACGGGGGGGAAGGGGGGCGACTTATTCAGTGTGACACCGCCGTAAACACACACACACACACACACACACACACACACACACACCCCCGGAGTGACAGCTCCAAATCACAGGCGACAGCTTGACTGGCAGGTGGGTCCGAACCGACGGAGGAGGGAAATATGAAAAATAATAAGCTGTGATATTACCCAGACGGGAGGTGTGTGTGTGTGTGTGTGTGTGTGTGTGTGTGTGTGTGTGTGTGTGTGTGTGTGTGTGTTTCACTCTGTGCTCAGAAACAAAACTGTTCCCTTTTTCCTCTGCAGCTTCATTTTAATATTTGGGTTTATTAAAATCAACAGAATGAAGGCCATGTTAAAAAAAATCTTAAATTATGAGAATAAAATCGTAATATTACGAGAAGTCGTACGAGAAAAACGCTTTACGAAATACATTAAAAAATAATGGGAATAAAGACAAAATTGCACAACAAGAATGAAATGAAAATATCATCAGATCGTTTCAAAGTCCTGATATTGATAAAAATCAGGTATTGGTTTTACAAATAACTTGACAAGATCCTCAACATTCGACTTTATTCTGAAAATATTGACTTTATTCTTGATTTTATTCTCCTAATTTTATTTTTGTATTTTTTTCTAAGGCTGGCTAATACTCCATCATAAACTTCTGATCTTTGCAGATTTGAGCAAACTAGAAAGGAGAGTTTTGAAAGGAGAAATCATTGATGTTAAAACATTTCTGAAAGAATATTTATGGCTTTTTCAGCAGAATATTAATTAAATTTAGCAAATAAGAATCAAATATCTAATCAGAGTTTCTGATTGTGTTCAGAAAACGTTTCTTTGAAGCATCACGGTAAAGTTTGGTTCCTCTTATGAGTTAAACGCTGCTGAATATGAATCAAAACGTTAAAGTTTGAGAAGAAAAAGCATTAATTTCCCGGTAGAGTTGTTTTGATAGCGTACCAGATGTACTTGAATGCACCACGACGTGCAACGTTCAGGTTAATCCTCTCTGCTCGGTACATTGTGGATCAGAAACGCCGATGTTCACGTTAAAGTTCCTTTAGTTAATAATTCAGCTGAGAAAAGTTTATTTCTTGGTCACATAATCATTCTGCTTGTGTTCAGGTAGAAACTGAGATGTTTGTTCTTTACATCCAAAAGTAACGAGCTGGAGAAGTTCAGCAGAACATAAATAAATATTACAAAGTAAGACAGAATGCCGAGATTAAATCATCTGTTTTCGTTTCCACCTGAACGCATCACGCTACATGTAGTTCCTCAGATTAAAGAGTGAAGCAGCGGAAAGTGAGTGCAGGACGAAGCGTCTCCTGTGGACGACGGCGGGCGGAGAAGTGGTGAAAGAGAGGATGAAGATGTGAGGAGAGGAGAGGAGAGCGGCGGGAAAAATTCAATATATTTTTAATCTAGCGGATGTAATCAGATTATGCGTCTGCCAGGAGCGACGTATTTCATAAGGAATAACCAGTTTGGGAGCGGGAAGGGGAAGCGCAGCGGCGGAGACGGGCACTTTGGTTGGCCGATCTACATCGACTCTGACAGATTCTAATAAATGTGCTGGGAGGCGCCGCAGAAACACAACGCCGTGTAATCACTTTATCATGACAAACCGGGATTCCGATGCTGTCCCATGTGAGCCGCGCCGGGGAAAATTCAATTAACCGTGAAGGGCTCATGCTGGGGGAACGGAACCAGAAAGGGACAGAGCGCGGGAGGATTCTGGTTCTGGCTCGGTTTCGGTCTGCAGGTCCGGTTTCAGCAGCTGCGGCTCGGAGATTTGATCCCGACCGGCTAAACGAGATAAAACGTCCCGAAGCTTCAGAGCCAGGGTAATTAGAGACAACCCAACATCTGCTGGCATGTTCAACCGCGTGTGAACAAGAAGATCTGAGGTCCAATCAGAGGCCGAAACATCCAGGTTTCCATGGCAACCGCACAGAGGCGACGCGTCCAAGAGGAACGGCGGCCTCGCTAGCAGCAGGGCGGGGCAGCGCGAACACAAAACCTTCTGCACATTCCACCAACAACAACGTTTTTATTAAAATAGAAACGCAATAAATTTGTTCACGCAAAAAGTTAGTAGAAAACATCGAATGACAGAAAAGGAAGACGGACGTTGAAAAAATATTGCAAATTCAGGCGTCTTTCTCAGAATCAACTTTTTTTCTCAGGATTCTGATACTGAGGAAAAAAAGCTTGAATTTCTTTTCTTCCTGTTGTCGTCTTTGTAGTTTCTGCCAGTAGTAACATCTGGTTGCTGCTGATGCGACTTGCGTGATGTGAAGTTTCCATTGCAGTTTTGCTACAGCAGAAAATCCACCTCATCAGAGCAAAACAGTTTCATCAAAAACAGAAGTCTTTTAGAAATTGGCATTAAGCAAATGAATTTTGTACTCCAGTTTGTGCATTAGAGGGTGAGTGGAGCTGAAGCTGCTGGGATGAGGATGAACTGAGTTTATGAAAATGTTCTATCTAAACCTCCTGACCAGATGCAAACCATGACTAACATTCAGACCTTCAGAAAAGCTGCAAAGTTATGGCTCAGTTCCTCCGTCAAAGATCAGAAGTGAACGTAAAGATCATTAAAACTTCAGAATTTGTTCCTCTCATGGCTGCAGATCATTCTTAGGTCTGAAGTTCAGGTCTGATATAAAACAGATGAAAGCATCAAGTTTTCTCGTTGAAAGCATTTTGAAAGAATCATTGTTCAGTCCTGATTAGCATGAAGGTCAGACGGGAACTGAATGCCGTCTAGACTCCAACGGTTCATCCATCTGCATCCTCAGGTCAGATCTGTCCTAGTCAAAGCATCTATGAGGACAAAGCTTTTCTGCAGAACTGAGGCCTTCAGGTCCCGAAGACAAATTTGAATACAGAAACTTTTATAAAGTGTTTAAAGACTCTTTGTTGCACATTTATTAAATAAAAATGTAGCTGAAGGAAGAAGTTGCTCAGAGCTGGAAAAGTTTTTATCCTTTTTGCTCCATCAGAACTTTTAAACCCAAAAGTTCTGCTGGGTTATTAATTCATCAGGAAATCCTCAATTTGGGCGTTTTGACCTCATTTCCAGCTTGGATCTCATTTAAAGTCATGACTTCCTGTCTGGAGGTTGGAGCCGGGAACAGCAGCAGAGTCGGATCAGAACCCGCGCGGCCCGGTTCTGATCTGACTCATCAGTACCATCAGAACTCTGACCCACCAGCAGGGAGGGAGTCGTCACTTTAACTCACTACAAACATCTCAGGACTTTCTCTACGGAAAGCTGGAAACTTTTCAATAAATCTCACCTTCTGAAAATCACTGATTCAGCTGAAATAATCTCTATAAATTATAATCTCAGCCAGTTTATCAGGAAGTTAAAGGATTAGATCATCCAGTGAAAATGGCCCAAACAAAGTATTTCCATCCATCTGCAGTCTGGACTCAGCTGTGGCTCCTTTTGCATACAGGTCAGCTGGTTTTGGTTCTCCAGAACTCCACAATGGTTTGGTTCACATTTTCTCAAGGTTGATGCTTGTGCACCTTTTCCTTCCACTAAACGTTCAATGACCATGCATGCATATAGTGTCTTGTTGTTCATTACCTCCTTAAAAATGTTTTTTTATAAATAATGTGATTGAAATGTTCAGAGAAGCTGAACATTTCATGAGAAAAGTGTGAATTTAGTGTATATTTATAATGAAACCTGAAGCAGTGAGGAAGACGCCGGCGCTCTGATGAGAGCAGAGGTTTGTCCTCAGCGCCCTGCGGCTCAGAGGATTAAATAAGGAAATTCAAGGAGGAAGAGCAGAAATAGTGTGAATGAAAAGCTTTGATTAAACCAGCAGAGGGAACAATTTAAAAGCAGACATCTGATGAACACAGAAAGCTGAGCTCAAAGAGCCAACCTTGATCCATTTTTATTAAATCTGAGTAGATCTTTTCATTCCTGCTTTTTCCTCTCGTCTCGTTACTGAAGAAAAAAATTAACTCAACTTTATGTTGAATTAAAGAAAACAGAGAAAACAATAACAGGTTTCATAAGGTACGACCTCGCTTAGGGAATATTTACAATATTCTGAATCACTGAGCAATAATCAATAACTTGAATAAAACCATTCTGCTATCAAATATATCAAGTATATTTATTTTTACAAAATGGTTGAAAGAAGCAGCTCCAATGAAAAACTTAAAACCCAAAACTAACATGACACATAATCAAATCATAATTGAATAAAGTTAATATTTTGAATAAAAAGCAAAATATTTCACTAACAGTTGAGCAGGAAGCTGTTAAAGTTCATTTCAGGTCGTTTTATTAGGATGACGTAACGTTTCTACTAACAGCTGGACTGAGAACCAGTCAGAGAAGCAAACAGAAAAAGTTTGACAACAAACATCAAATGTGTTGCAAAGGAAGAAGGATGTGAAGAGGAGTCAGTGTTCATTACGTCTGATCATATCTGCTGGTTAAATCGCCCCAGAAAGAAAAATTGGATTCTCATGCAGATCTCTGGTTGCATCTCTTCTCTGTCATTTTGAAGTCAGATGATCCACAACCAGAAGTGACATTTCTGGGAGGCTGGTGAGGATCCACAAAGCTCCCGGCGCTAATCGTCACTCGCTTGACAAATGCACTTCCCTCGCCGTTTATCCCATCACTCTGTTATTGATAAGCCTGCCTGCCACAACGCTGCTCATTTTCAGCACATTTAGTAAAACTTTCCTGATCTCCAGGCGTCCATTTAAAGACGTTTCTTCTCCTGTGTGGGTATTTGTGAAACTGCAGCTGTTTGGACTACAGGTAGAGAAACTAATGGTCTGAAGAGAAGGCCGGCGTAAAAAGGACTGCAGGGTTTAAAAGCATCATTGCAATTATGACAGAATTAAATAATGAAGTAAATTCTTGGATTGATTGCGCCTGGTTGCCCAACAAGCTAATAAATGTAGCGAAGCAATCCGCTCAACCATTAACTCTGGTAGAGATTTATTTTACGTCCATGTCATGCTCTCAGTTTTCCTAGAAAACAGCCGTGTCTTGTTATGAAGTAATGGCCTTAATCAGCGCTGAGCTGAATTCCTGAACCTGGCCTCGCGGCTCCACCATCGCTGTTTGGTTTTCTCCATGGAAACAACAAAGACATCGCAAACTCATTCCAGCTTTATGACAAAACGCTGCAGCGAGCCGCTGTGATGTTCGGGGAGGAATTAAGGCGTTATGTAAGCCCAAAACAAGAATCTGGTGATACACGAGAGGCACATTGGACCCTTCACATCTTGCTTGAGTTCAGCCTGGTGCAGATAGTGGCCTCTGAGCTGGGGGTAACCGAGAGAACGGGCCTGCTGAGCTCAGGTTCTGACCACCAACACACAAACCGGTCCAAACAAATCACACCACAGTCCGACAGCAATCTAAACTTAAAGCAGTGCGAAACAGCATTACTCTGAATAGTTAGAAATATTTTGATTAATTAGTTTCATAGATTTTTTTTACATATAAAAGTTCAGCGTGGAACCTTTGTACTCCATCGTTCCTGGTACATCCATAAAACCAACACACGCTTCAGCCGCAAACACATAATATGTGACACACAGGAAACCTAAAAGTCTTTAGAGTGGAAAAGAGAAAATACAATAAAAATACATATCATCCCAGCACAAACATAAACAAAGTTCCTAGCTGGAACCTTTGTATCCGCTTGTTTCTGGTACAGCCATAGATCTGACACACAAGCTACATCCACTAGTAGATAAAGTCGTCTCTCCAGACTCACTGGGTTTTAATTTCTGCTTCAAACTGGTCTGACCTGAAGCTGGAAAAGACTATTGTTGTGTTCAAGTTGAGCTAACAGGAGTTAGCTTACCAGCTAAGCTATTGAAGGCTAAAATAGCACCTCTATGCTAAACATGCAGCTAATGCTAATGTTAGCATAAATTATCAGGGTTTCCTGAAACACAGAGAGAGGAGTAGATAGAATAAAACTTTGCTCCAATCTGCTGGTTGAAGAACAGATTAAAACTGTAAACATGTTGGCCTGGAATGTGAAACAATCGTCTTTTTGCCCTCCAGCGTTGTGCACATGTGTAAAATCTCCAGATGTAAACAATAACATGCAAGAGGTCCATGCACCACAAACCCAGTTTTAAACACATCATTTCACCAAAAATGCAGAAAAATATCCAGGTTTTTGAAGAATATCTACATTTTTCAAAGCAAGGTAAAAAGTTAGATCGTTCCTTTAGCCAGCTAACAGCTAGCGAAGAGGCAGCATTTATCTGGCATCTCATTAAACCAACTTCCAACTACAGGAAGCCATGATAGATCCTGATGCCTTGGCAGAATCTGAAGAATTAAAGTAAAAGCCTAAAAATGCAGAGAGTTGCACAGAGTTTCTGCTCTGCTTTAGTCCTGCGGTGGTGAGCGTGTTGTTGGAGTTTTTCACAGACTTTAACAGCAGGAAGAACTCTCCGTGTGAACGCATTAAGCTAACGCAGACGCATAACAAGCGACATGAACGAAGAACAGACCCTGCTCTGCTCTAATGGAGGTCAAGAGAAGGTCACCTACTGCGCTGCGGTTAACCTGGACGTCTCCTGAAACGCCTCCGCTCTGAGTTGCAGCTGCCGCTTGCAGACAGACGGGCGTTTGACTGGAAACGGTAGATTTAAGAAGCTGGACGGAGGTGAACATTTGAGCCTCAACACCTGCCGTAGCGTCCCTGACCCTGAAACAGCACATGCTGTACTTTCAGTTTTAACGTTTCTGATATAAATCTAGTCAACAGAATGATGAAGAACAGCTCGGTTTGACGAAAGAAACTGGAAATATGATGAACATAACATTTTGATGTACGAGAAAGATAACAGAAACCTTGAATTTATCTGTTTTATTCCCTGAGACAAATTATCGGTTTCCTCACTGCAGAAAGAAGAAATAAACTGTTAAGCAGATGGTGCCGTTATTGTTGACAATAAAACTTAAAGTAAAACTGTATTTAAAAATATACATGTTAAACTGATACTGTTTACTTTACAAGGGTTCATTCAAACAACAAGACTCCACTGCTGAAGAATTGATCCAAGATCTTTCATTGTCAATAGATGAACTGATCAACCTGTTCAATCGATCTGACCTGCACATTCAAATGATTAGGTCTGAGCTTTGACTAGGCCATTCTGTTGCATCTCTGGCTCCAGTTTCTAGTTTCCCTCCAGGATTGTTCTGGATTTAGCTCCATTCAGCTTCCCATCAACTCTGACCAGCTTCCCTGTCCCATAGCATGATGCTGCCACCACCAGATTTCACAATTTGAAACAGTGTTGGTTTTTCTGGCCTGCGTTTGGTTCACTGAAAAAAACAACAAAACTTACCAAGGATTTTTGTCTAATTTCTAAAGTAAATACAGGAAAAACATTACAAGAGAGAAAAAAGTCTACAAGTGGAACCAGAACCTCGTTAAAAAATCAAATTAAAGTATTTGTTGACTTAAATCAAGCTCCTACATCTTGCTGAAAAGTTATTTGTTAGTTTTGTCTTATTTTAAGTGTATGAAAAGATTTGCACCTGCAATGAGAGAAGTTAGTTTTTGTGTTGCGTCTCTAAGCAAACAAAAAGCTCAGATTTATTTTCATCTTTGATAAAATGTCTGAATTCATTGGATCCAAGTTTTTTTCCCAACCTACAACCGTTTCTCCTGATTTAATACATTTGTGCTGAAATAAGTCAATTTATTTTTGTTGGTATTTATGTGCTTTTATAAAGCTATGATGTAATCATAAAGTGATCATATTAAGCATAATTTACCTGCATATTATCCCCTGTAGGATCTGTTTTCATCATGAACCAAACTGAGATTATTTACTGGAATCAGATAAAATCATTTCTTACAGTAACTTATGAGTAGATCTCCACAGAAAAGTTTCAACCGGGGCAATGAACTGAGACCCGTAGCAAATTAAATGTCTTCAACGGCAGAAAAACACTTAAAAACAACCAGAAGTGCTGCAGTAAGTACTCCAGACCACCGTGTGGCGCTGCAACACTCCAGGGGAGAAGCAGGGAACTGTTAGAACAGGTTAAAAATATTGCAAAATTTCTAAGTCTGTGATTTTGTTTGCAAAAGAAAAAAGAAAATGCAAAAACAATTGATACTGAAGGGGAAAAACTTCAGACTGAATGTGAGACTGTGAGAGTTTAATCTGAAATCTGAGGATTGGTTCTGGTTCCAGAAGAAGGACCTGCAGAGTCGCAGTGTTAACGGCTTTAACACTTTAATCCTCTGTTTCTTTATGAAGAGAAACAGAGGAGATGAGCTGCTGCTCATCGTTTACTCTAAATGTTCAAATATATAAAGTCTTTAATGATGAAATGTTTCTGGGGAGTCTTCCAGTAAACTGTGTAAACATTTTCCTCCTCTTACTGCAAACTTCTCTCTCCTTGCAAAAAAGAAACAAAATGTGAATATTTTCCACTTGGGTTATTTTGCAGAACAATTAGTCCCATTTTCCAAGTACAGCATAATTGCAGATGCTTTATTAGTTTGGTATAACAGGATGAAGAGTGTGCTTTCAACTAGAAAGCTCAGTAAAGACGGCGCCAAAAAACATCAGCATTCACCTTTCCCTCGCTGCCTAATTTTCTGTGGGGCGCTAATCAAGCGCTTGTCTCTGCTCATGAATTTAGAGGGAAACCTCCAGCATTTAAATGTGCATTTAATTGCGTCGGTTCTGGAAGCGTCGTTAAGTAAGAGCTGAGAAATACATTTCTTAATGCGACTTAGTGATGCCCGGCAAATCAAAGACCATCAAGCGAATTAATGAGGGTGAGCGCGTTAAGAGTAGAGACGAAGCGTCTCCATAAACACAAGCAGAGACGGAGGGACGGCTGTCGGTGCCAACGCTGAGCTCTCTACTCCAGCACAATGCAGCCACTTTAATAGTGTAAACACACAAACACCTTCTCCTCTGCTGCGTTCCTGAAAGCCTTCTGCAGCAGCATTCCTTTGCTGATGAATAGAGGCTGAAAGCGTCTAAAGAAGAAGAAGAGGAGGCGAAACGGTGAGAGCGGAGGAAAAGGGAAAGAGGAGAAATATGAAACCTTCCTGGTTATTAAAAGCGTCTTACGAGGGCAGCGCTCCGGTCGTTAAGTAGTCTTTAATAATTAACAAAGCCGCTGCTTTTATCCGCTGGCAGAACCGTTTCACTGATGGCCTCCTTGCCCTTCCTGCATCCAAACACACACACACACACACACACACACACACACACACACCTGAGACAAACACATGAGGTGTTCAGCAGTGATTGTGGAGGGAGCAGGTCAGAGCTGAGAACGGCTCCATAAAACCAAACATTTCAGGCCATCTGGGAGCTTTTCAGCAAGAACTGAACAACCTGATCCCCGCGCTCAGAGAGCCATCTCTGCTTCCTGCGTGGAGGAAGCGGCCTCTGGGGGGAGCTGCAGGCGTGCGCCGGGGGCCGACCCGTTCGGGCCGATCCCCTCCCCTCAGCTGTCAAGTGCTCGTCAAGAATCAGCAATAAAGCAGAGCAGATAAGGAGAGATTGGAGATAGCTGGGATTGAGCTGCGGGCAATAAGAGAGGAGCTTTTAGGATGTTATCCAGCCTCTGTTTGCTGCTCCAAATGTTCCCGGCCTCCGATGAGACGGGCTCATCGGACAGATTACCAGAACTAAAGCTGCTGAGGGAGAGATCCAAACACGGCGCTGTCAATCTGCAACCTGAGAGCAGAGCAGATTGCTGCAGAGAAAGCAACTCGTCCAGAAATCATCCAGGACGGAACTGGAACCGTAGAGATTCACCCAACAGCTGACAAAGTGACAGGTTTACTGGTTCTGCTTGCAGAACATCCCGGCAGGTCCGGATCGGACCAGGAGGAGCAAGTCCCAGAATACTGGACTGCAAAACAGAGCACTGCAAAAATACAACATTTACCAACTACCTCTGGTTTCTGGTGGAAACACATGAATTCACTCGAAATAACACAAAACTAAATGATTCGTTTTTCATTTTCCAGCTGCTTTAAATCAGTTCTTCAGCTCCACTGGTGATTTCCCAGCATCCTTAGCAACATAAACAGAAAAACTGTTCATGAAAATTATTCACATTTTATATCAACCTCTTCAGGAAAAGAAATGAGATTTATATCAATAAGCTGCACGCATTAAATGTACTTTCAAATTTATTGGTTTTTAATTATGTTTTATTGAACAAAGAGTGGAGAAATTAACTATAACTAGTTACATTTATTTGGAAAAAAATTACTGCTAGGAGTATTTTTACAACTCTGTACTTTAAATTGTTTCTTGAGTAATTTTATTATAAAGTATTTCTACTCTTCCTTGAGTAAAACTTCTGGATTTTCTTCCCACTCAATGAAAGCAAAAATGTTTTAACCAAAACTCAGACACACACCTGCAATTTCTGTTAAAGTTTTGTCTGATTTCATCATTTTTTGTTACTTATATGCCTTTTTGTCATTTTCGTCAACTTAACTTTATATTTTAATGATGTCATTTTTAAATATTAAATTTGATCAATTTGTATTTGAGTCGCCTTTTTACTCTTGACTAATTTCTTGAGCAGCTAGATAGGATAATTTTTGATCCTGGGGTTTTTAATCGTCATTAATTGGAGTTTATCTTGACATCAATAAGTCAAATCTCTAACGCTGAGACGTTTATGACGCTGAAAGCCGTTTGTTGGCCTGACCAGCCTGGTTCCAGTTGCCCTGCGGTTTGAGCAGGTCTCCGGCGGTCAGAGGATGTTGGACAGTGATCGGTGCTCATCCACCATGACTCTGAGTGTTTCCACTGCGGAGACGCCGCGCCAGGCGCCGGGCGTGCTGACCAGCGTCTCCTGGGGCTCCTGTCCAATTACCACTCAAAATGAGCCGAAGGAAGGTGGAGATTGGGCTGGAGCACAAAGGTGATGATGGAGGGAGGCGGCGGGGCTGGAGATGGGAAGCTAAGAGCTGCGGATACGAGTAGCACTCGACGTTAATGTGTCAGGGTGGTGGGGGACCCGCTGAGGACAGACTCCACCCTCAGGCCGCCATTAAGCAGCAAAAGGTTGTAATGATGTCGGGTCCGGCAGGCGCTGCAGCAGCAGGTTAACCGTGCATGACACCATTACCCTGATCCCATAACTAAGCTGAGAATTTCAGGTTGCAATCCAAATTTCATCCTCATCACATGAAAAAGTGACAAATGGAGAGATTTCAGTAAAGGTTTTAATAGACGCCGTTGCTCCGAGGGATTTCATTTAAAATGTCATATTTGGACGACTCCACTCTGAGAGCCATTAGGCAGAAACGTGTTCGTCTATAAAAGAGCTCTTCTGTGTGTGATTGCCATTTAATAGCCGGCCATACGTTCACGCTTCAGTCTGGCTTTAATGTTGCAGAGAAACAGGAGCCCAAAGGCCTGAAACATCCAAACGCCGCGCCGGGCAGCACACAGGAAATGATGTCATCATGCTGGTGGTGAAGCTCAGCTGCACGTTCAGCATGTATGACACCAGAAACAGCAGAGATTATCACAATATGTCTGATTTCACCAAACCTGAGGGAAGGCAGAGAAAATATGACCTGAAGATAATCTATAAGTTACATTTAATTTACAAAAACGTCTTGCATGATGTTTAGAAATAAAAAAGAAGAATCTGTCAGTGAATAGAGAAACTCTTTCCTTCATCAGTGGAGGTTATCATCAATGGCCTAGTTAAAACACTAAAGGTCATAAGCAAGAACCAGTCAGAACATCACAGACCTGAACCCAGCAGGTGAAGCACAAGACTCCACTAATGAAGGAAAATCAGCTGCAATGATGGAAACTTTCATGAAATGATTGTTTTACCAAAACTAAGACAAAAACCAAACAAACTGCAGAAACAGAGCAGCGGGTTTGATTCTGATCATTCATCAGGATTTAAATAAATGTTCACAAAGAAGAAACTAATCTTAGCAACGCTTGTGTTGATGTTTGTCATCGAAACTTTCTTAGTACACATAAATAAATATATGGGCATTTTGATGCAGATACACACGATATCACCGACGACATTCAACATATTCTGCATTGTTTAAAAATATTTTTACATTTTTAATTTCCTTTATAAAGTCACTACTTAAAAAAATATTATAT